>JARYHS010005355.1:0-29752 GCA_031002005.1 Vandiemenella viatica
ACGCCATATTACTCTACCCAAGAATCACCAGGAATATGCCCAAATATATCCAGGGAACTCTACCATAACTGTGGAGCCACAATTTTGATGGTGGATTATTATGTAAGTCACGAAACAAATAAAAAATGAAGAATAATCGTTTTTGATATCTCGGTTAATTCTCGAAATATATTTTCTCAAATGTGAGGTGTTCTTGGTTAAAATTCAGAAAAAAATTGACCAAAATCAAATTTGATAATGGATTCTTACGTAAACACAACGAGAAGAAAAGATAACGAATAATACAAAATTTTCGGTATTTCGCTAAGTAATCGTGATATAACCGTCTCAAAGGTGAGGTGTTTGAATGAAATGCAGAAGAAATTTGATGAAGAATTCTAATGTAAAGAAAAAAAAATCGAAAATAAAGAGTAAACATTTTTCAATATCTCGCTTACTGTTTGGAATATAGTGGCTCCAAATTGTGGACGTGATGTGGAGATGCGACCTGGACCAAAAAATAATTCCGTTTTTTTTTTTATTTTTTTTTTTTAACAGTTTAACGTCCCTTTTTAACAACGTGGTCTTTAGAGACGGGAAAGGATGGGGGCAAGGAATGGGAAGAATTCGGCCATGGCCTTTTGAAGGAAGCATCCCGGCATTCACCTGGAGTGATTTGGGGAAACCATGGAAAACCCAAATCTGGATGCCCGGACGGGATTTGAAACCGCCGTCCTCCCGAATGCGAGGCCAGAACGCTATCCGTTACACCACACGCTCGGTAAATAATTCCGTCCTAACCACAATGAATTACATGCTGCACATGCAGTGTGTGTGTTTTCCTTTTTTTGCTGCCGCTTGTTGTTACATTGAAAGGGGCATAGAACAGAATAAAAATGTCACCAAAAGCACAAGGAATTATAACCACACCATACCTATAACAAATTTTTGTTAGTCGATATCCCGAGAACTAAGGAGATATCAAAAAATGGTACTCTTGATTTTCAACTTGTCTCTTCGAGCTACATAAGAATCAAGCGTCAAACTGCGACAGCTGGTGATTACAGTGATGCTTGGAGCATACAGGGCATAATTTGGTACAAAACCAAACTTTGAAGACACACTCATAACTTGCATCGCGAACTACATTTCGTATAACGACATTGTTTCCTTCATCACGATTCCTATTTCGCAAAGCACAATTTATCACAATTAATTTCATCCCACACTTTCAGTAGAAACTGCAAACGTAACGAAAGAAGCACAACTTTATCACGATGTATACATGACCCACTAAATTAGACTTTACAACACTCGTATAAAGTAATGGTAGTCTATGATGTGCAAAATAGTAAGGTATGCCGATTGGCTGCACTACACCAACAAATATTGAAAACAAAGTCATCCATTTGAGAGTTATGAATAAATCTTTAATGGTAATAGCTAGTCTGACTGAATACTATTGAACATTTCAATAACAATAAATACAATGCAACTTACAAATGAAATGATATTCCAGGTTTTTCCTATCTGTCCTATTTGTGCACCCGTATTCAAACAAGGTGGCATTATAAAAAACTTAGAACTATTACAAAATCAAATTTTTACTACATGGAGCACAATGTGAAAATGCAATGTTTTGAGCTCGGTCCACTATAACCGCCGCGCATGCGCAGTAGGATCCCGGCGTCACCAATTTAACGTCATTTCTCCTCCATATATTCCTTCCTACATGGAGGCGACCCGTACAAAGTGATAAGTGTTTGTGTCCACGCGGACACAAGTGTGATTGGAGGTGGTTTATGTGAAGACAGGTGCTGGCGTGTCTTCCCCTGTGCTGAGTCACGGTAAACACCTACGTTATGAGAGTGCCACTAAAATTCGACCTAGGCAACTTGCAGATAAGAGTTTCAATCTGCCAAACTCTAATGAGTTTTAGCCGGAGACAATGAATTCAAATAACTTCTTGTTTATAACAAAATCAATGACGTGCTTTTGTCTTTTTGATTAGTCAATTTGTTTTATATGTCGTAATATTTGAGTGCTGATAGAAATGATATGTTCACTCATGTGTAAATTTTAATGCCTGAATAAATGTCCAGGTTATGGAAGTTTTGTTGATGAATCATGATGTCATGCATATTAATTGATTATGAACCCTTTCTCAATTGAAATAACCTTAATAAAATGTTACCGGAGATTAAAAATTAAATTTATATGTTTTGTAATTAATAAAGCACCCAGACCCACCGCACGTTACAATATCAAGAAACATATCCATCTCTGTGTTGCAATTCCACATTGCATAGATCGGTACAAAATTATAAATCTATTATATTTTAAAAGAAACCATTCTACAACCAATTCCGTTTCAAAAGTATATATGGTCCTGCTAGCGACAAGATCTCTCACTTTCTTTTTAGTTTTTAATCTCTGGAAATGAGCCTTTTAATTGATATTACTTATGACGCCAGCTAATTTTTTTAAAGAAGAGATTTATATTCCAAAATGTTTCCATCAGTTTGGTCTTTTTTTATATATATAACAAACATTTCAATGGAATCTGTAACCAACACACATACCAGGAGGGCTCTCATTTCCCTTGCAAGTAGTATGAAAGCCAGGCAAATAAAAACGTTAATTAAGGACGTATTAATCAAAATATTGACTAAGTATCTGTTGATCCTAACTTCGTAACTTTTCTTTTTATTTTACGAAGAGTTATGAGTCTTTTATTCTATCGGTGTTGCTCACACAGGAATTAGACTAGCAAATTTGCAATCAACGCATCGTCAATAATATCGCAAAAACAGTGAAAAAAGCAACGACTCACGGCTGTAGAAACGAATGGTAGTGATGAATATAAATTTCAGTTCAGAATAATTCATTGCCGTTGGAACATATAATTTTTTTTGCATATGGCTTTTACGCCTCGCCGAGGTCATTAGACGAGAGAAAGGACAGGGGCAATGAACGTGAAGGAATTCGGCCTTGGCCTTTCGAAGGAAGCATCCCGGCTTTCGCCTGGATTGAAGTGTGGAAACCATGAAAAACTAAATCCCTATTCCCGGACGGGGATTCGAACCCGCGTCATTCCGAATGAGAGACCAGAGCGAACGTATCCCGCAGACATTACTGGGAGAAATAACCCAACTATAAATGGATCCTAATTTGCGGATTCTTGTGTCTTAATTCTCTGGTTTTGCACGCCACTCTTGGAACCATGGCCCGTAATTTGAAACCCCATCAAAATCAAATAAATATTCTATATAAATCCCGTTCAACGAAACAAACAGCCAAACGAATAGACTTTTTAAATTTCTCAGCTATCCAAAGCAACACCAAAATAAAATATAACTTATTTAAATTCTTATATCATGACTAGACTAATAACCGAAATCCTATGAAAACCTGTTTAGTTATTTTTGAGGGAAATGCGATCAAGTGAACAGAATATTTTTACTGCCAAGTATATATATATACAAAAGGAGAAGGTCGAATTCGGCCTCCTCCTCGGCATTCAGAAGGACGGGGGTTCAAATCCCTTCTGCCATGATGACTGCGGTTTTGCGCAAAGGAGTGCCGGGAGGGTCCCTTTCGACGGTCATCGCTGACTTAAATCCCATTCTTTCCCTCTTAGGTTAGGTTTGGCTGAGAAGTGTCCATGAGGTCATAAAACAGCCCGGCTCCCTGGCTTCACCTGGAAGAGTGAAACCAAAAAGGGGATAATAATCATAATGAGCATATATGCATCTTGAGCCTGCGTTTGTACAGCAAACGGATAAAAACAGGAACATCGAAAAGCTCCAAAAAAATATGCATAATAATGGCATAGCTATAATTTCCACGAAATATCATCAAGAAAAAAAAGCGAAAACAAAAACATAAATTAAAAGAAAGCAATGGGGTTTCAGGGGTGTAAGGGTTTGAGAGAGACTATACTAGTCTTTTCCAACCAAATGTCAACCTCTCCTTCACGTGGTGCACCCTGTTTGCACGGACGAGGCTCTGGCGACTGAAAGATTCCCGGTATAAGGAGTCACCCACTGCTTGCCAACGGCCTCGAAAGGAGGGCGGAAGAGCGGGGAGCGGTTCCTGGGCACCCTCTTGCCCTGGGGTTGGAAACGGCCCCTAAAGGCGGATGAATTCAGAAATGATCAACGGCATGAGGATGCAGAAGGCAACGGGAAACACTGCATTAAAGACCCAAAGGGTATCCCGAGGACATGTAATCCTCTCAAATTACATATATCATGATGGCTTCTTCCTGGGTAAAATATTCCGGAGGGTAAAATAGTCCCCCAATCGGATCTCCGGGTGGGGACTGCTCAAGGAGGAGTCATCAGAATGGATAGAAACATTCTACGAGTCGGAGCGTGGAATGTTAGAAGTCTGAATAGGGCAGGTAGGTTAGAAAACTTAAAAAGGGAGATGGAACAACTTAAGTTAGATGTTGTTGGGATTAGTGAGATTAATGAAGACGCACAGGATTTCTGGTCTGGGGAACACAGGATAATTAGCACACAAGCTGTCAATGGAATCACTGGTGTAGGATTTGTAATGAACAAGAAAGTAGGAAACGGTTTAGTTATTATGAACAATTTAGTGACAGGATTATTTTGATGAGGTTAGAAACTAAGCCCGTCCCACCACAATTAGTACAAGTGTATATGCCAACGTCGCAGGAAGATGACGAAGAAATAGAAAAAATATACGCTGAAATTGAAGAATTAATCCAATATGTGAAAGGGAGGAAAATCTAATATCATGGGTGATTGGAATGCAATAGTGGGAGAAGGAAAAGAGGGGAATACTGTAGGAAGTTTTGGTCTAGGAGAAAGAAATGAGCGAGGAAGCAGGTTGCTAGAATTTTGTGAAAGATATAAGCTAGTAGTGGCGAACACACTGTTTAAGAACCATGCAAGAAGAATATACACCTGGAAACGTCCTGGGGATACAGGCAGATATCGCTAGATTATATCATGGTCAAACAGAGATTCAGGAATCAAGTTCTAGACTGTAAAGCATACCCAGGAGCAGACATAGACTCGGACCATAATTTGATAGTAATGAAGTGCAGGCTGAAATTCAAGCGAATAAGGAAGCAGCATAAGCAGACAGACTGGAAGTGAGTAAACTGAAACAATCTAGCATAAGAGAAAAATTTGCAGAAATGGTAGACTTAGGTCTAAGAATTAACTGTGAAAGGAGCTCAACCGAGGACGAATGGAATGCATTAAAGACCGAAATAATTAAAGCTGGCAAAGAAACCTTAGGCTTTAGGGAACAAGATGCCCGAAAACCTTGGATCACAGAAGAAATTTTGCAGCTGATCGATCAGAGGAGAAGGTACAAAAATGCTCAGGATGAAGCAGGAAAAGAGAAGTACAGGCAATTAGAAATCAAATAAATAGAAATGCAAAATAGCAAAAGAAAAATGGCTACAAGAAAAGTGTGAAGAAGTAGAAAAGGAAATGGTCATAGGAAAAGTAGATGTTGCATATAGAAAGATCAAACAGAATTTTGGAGAAATGAAGAAAAGAGGTATGAACATTAAAGCTGCCGATGGGAACCTCTTTTAAGGTCAGAAGATAGAGCTAACAGATGGAAGGAATACATTGAGAAACTGTATGTTGGGGACGACTTGAGCAATAGTGTATTGGAAGAGGAAGGCGATGTCGACATGGATGACTTAGGAGATCCTGTTTTGAGGACAGAATTTAATAAAGCTCTGAATGACTTGAAAGCAAATAAGGCAGTTGGAATTGATGAGATCCCTGCAGAACTTCTTAAATCTCTAGGATAGGAAGGAATCGAAAGATTATTCAAGTTGATATCAAAAAGTTATGAAACAGGAGAAATTCCAACTGATTTTAATAAAAATATCATCTTCACACTTCCAAAGAAAGCACAAGCTGACAAATGTGAGAATTATCGCACAATTAGTCTCACATCACATGCTTCAAAATTGCTGACCAGAATAATATACAGAAGGATGGAAAGGGTAGTAGAAGAGATAGTAGGTGAAGATCAGTTTGGGTTTAGGAAAAATCGCGGTACAAGGGAAGCAATTCTGTCTTTAAGATTAATACTTGAAGGGCGGATCAAGAAAAACAAAGATACTTTTATGGCATTTGTTGATTTAGAAAAAGCTTTTGATAATGTTAGGTGGGACAAGATGTTCAAAATTCTAAAGAAGTCAGGTCTAAAGTATCGAGATAGAAGAATCCTCTATAAACTATATAAGAATCAAGTGGCTGTGATAAAAGTAGAGAATCACGAGAGACATGCATCAGTTAAAAAGGGTGTGAGACAAGGTTGTAGTCTATCCCCGTTAATATTCAACTTGTATGTAGAAGAAGCAATGAAGAAAGTCAAAGAAAAATTTCCATGTGGAATAAGTTATCAGGGAGAAAAAATCAGTATGCTACGATTTGCTGACGACATTGTCTTATTAGCAGAGACGGCTGAGGATATTGAGAAGTTATTGAATGGCATGAACAAAATACTGAAGGAAGATTTTGGACTGAATATAAATCAAAGTAAAACAAAAGTGATGAAATGTAGCAGAAATGACACAAATACTAGCAGATTAAATATAAAAATAGGATCTGATGCAATAGGAGAAGTGAGTGAGTTCTGTTACTTGGGAAGCAAAATTACAACCGATGGCCGAAGTAGGAATGATGTTAAAAGCAGAATAGCACTAGCAAAAATAGCCTTCATGAAAAAGAGAAACCTTTTAGTTTCAAATATTGATCTAGGAATTAGAAAGAACTTCTTAAAACTCTATGTGTGGAGCACAGCACTTTACGGTAGCGAAATATGGACTTTAGGAATACCGGAAAGAAAGAAACTTGAAGCATTTGAAATGTGGTGCTACAGAAGAATGCTGAAAATTAGGTGGACAGACAAAGTAAGAAACGAACGAGTTTTAGAAATGATGGGTGAGAAAAGAAGTTTATGGAAGAAGCTTACAGGAAGAAGAGACAGGCTGGTAGGTCATATTTTGAGACATGCTGGATTGGTTAATTTGTTGGTGGAGGGAACAGTCGAAGGTAAGAACTGTAGAGGTAAACAGAGATTAGAATATATGAAGCAGATAATTGATGACGTGGATGGTAAGGGGTATGAAGAAATGAAGAGGTTAGCACAGGATAGGAAGGGATGGAGGATTGCATCAAACCAGTCTAAAGACTGACGACAGCAAAAAAAAAAAAAAAATTTTTTGACAAAAGTGCTTATTTTATGTAAAATTCAACGTTAAAATTTATAGGAATTGAAAGTCCGCCAAAATGCTCGTGTGCTCCCTGGCGCGAGCCAAAGACACTCGTGACGTCACACGCCAGCAGGCACTCACTCTACGTAAGTAAAGTTTGGTTTGTATCTCTGAATCTGTATATAAATTGTTGGAAACATGGTTTGTAAATATTGTGTAGTACATCAATCTACAACCACAACACTAAAAACTCTCCAAATAAACATAAGTGTTCCCACATTAGCTGAAATAGGAAAAAAAATTCGCAGCAACTTGCTCATAGAAACCCAGACGACATTGCGACCAAGTCACATGTCATTTACTATAAATATAATTTGCACCATAATGTCTTTGAGATAATGTAGTACCATGTTTAAGGCAAGTATCAGTAAAGTTAGAGTTCCTAGGTTCGATCCTCGCTTTTGAATACGTTTTGTTATTTGTGAGTGTTTTCTTTAGATACTTGTTTCTGTTGGTAGCACCGCATATTCTTTTTCTAAAATCCACCAAAACATTAATTTTTTCCGAATGTTTCACAAATTTTTGGATAGCAAGAGCATTATAAACGCTTGAGACATAACCAAAAAAGACTTCAATACTGAAACTGGACGTTACTTGCACACCGGTAAAAAGTTTAAAAAAACTTAAAATTACTTGCCCATCAAAAGTAAATACCACTTAAATAGATGCATTTATGTAGGAAAGGCAACATACAGTTGTATCGTCACGTGAAAATTCCAACAAAAAGTTCACCGCCGAGTACTTGGGTTTTGTTGCAATGATGAAGTATCTCTGGTATGTTTTAAACTTAAAAGCAGGAAGTTATTTTTTTATAAATGTTTTCTTGTATGACACCAATATAAGTTTCAAACGGTTGCATTACGTTTTATACTTCTTCTAATAAAAACAAGCTTCTGTAAAGCAATAAACAGCAAACAGGAAAAAAATGTACACACGAAAAAAAATATTATCCTAATCAAGGTTCGGATAAAGGATCTTCAAAATCCTATAGCATTCTTTAACCTTGCAGCTACCTGGACACCATGGCATCGTTACTTTTTTTCTCGTTAATAGTGAACACCTAAACATCACAGTTTCTATGTGCGTTGAAGTGAACGCGGTCGGTAAATAAATAAAGAATAAATTCAGTTTCTATTTTGTAGGTTGTTTCTGAGTTGCAACTAAACAAATGCTTTTGATGGCATACGCGTTTCGCCTTTATTCAAAGGCATCATCAGTGCCCTAGATAAACATATATACACATATATATACAATACTGTTGTTTGATTTTTGTATGCCATTAAAAGCATTTGTTTAGTTGCAAGTCAGAAACAACAAACAAAACAGTTATCATAGCGACTAAGGACTTGGGCCGAAAAAATCACCAACATGTTAAATTCAGTTTCGTTGGAAAAAAATATTATTTATCTATAACTATTTATCCACAATTAAGCAATATTGTTCATAACATCCAGTTATTTAACTGTTGTGCTTACTTTATACTGCACTTGCATTTTTCTCTAAATATCTGCTAAAACAACTCTATTAATTTAAAATTTTAGTCATTCTGATGAAGGATTTCTGTTAATCTCTAACTTCCAGTTTAAATATAAATGATTCTTGAATTGAAGTTATTACATTCTCAAGCTATGCAGATTAAAAGTCAGTGGTTGTTTCTATAGCTAGTCCGACAAATAATTTATGGTATATTTCCGCTGTAGGCCTCTACAAACTGTTCTTCATTTTATATTCACGCAAAATCTCATTATTAACAAGAAATAATCAGAAACAAATAGCTGAAAACGTGGATAGCGGGAAACACTCCATACACAGCCGTAGCGCCTACCGGCATGTGACATAACTAAAGTGATCTCCAATCCAGAGCGTTTTCGGTCACGTGACAAGAAGCAAGAAATATTTTATTTTTATTTTCGCTTTTAAATTAAAAAACATTCTATCTTTCTTTTCAAATTTAACAAAAATAGCTTCCTTAAGCATTAATCTACGCGAATGACTACAATTTGTAATATATTTTGAATACTATCAAATATCCTATTCAACTCACAAAGAAAGTTATTTAAAATCTGAAAAAAGAATATGCTTTTCGGGAATAGCGTACGATAAATTTAGCAAAATACGGTATGAAATGAAATATACGATTTTTTGTTGAAAATTGTTATATAAAAATGAATTTTTCCACTTATTTAATTTACTCGTGAAAACCACAAACTCCAGGACGATTGCTACAACTTTCTTACAATCGCTTTGATGCATGCTAATTATTCAATTATGAACGAATTTTTGAATCAGTAGTTTCAGACATAGTAAAAAAAATTAAGGTTTTATGATTTTCAAAAAAAAAATATCTTGGGATCAGTAGAATAAATAAGAAATCCAAACTTTTTCAAAGTCGGCGGCTTGGCAGTTTTTATATGAAAGCCGTGAAGGTTATGTTCTATAAATCCTCCAAACCCCACCAAATTTTGTTATAGTTATCTTCAGCACCATTAGGCAAACTACAGATCTCTGTTCTGAAGGACTCAGGTATAATGAGGCTGTAACTGACGGGGTTCGAACCCCTATCCAGCCAACCATACTTTGGTTTTCCTTGTTTTCCCGAAATAACTCCTGACGAATAGCACAAAGTTCCTTCAAAAGGTTAAGGTCGAAATTCTTCTAGTCCTTGCCTCCTCTCTTCTCCAACATCTAATGCTCTCGACGAGGACGAGATGTAAGGCGCTAAGAAAATATTACTTTTTATAAGTTAATACTCTTACGTCCTTTGACAGAGTTATTATTTAATACGAAACATGAATTAAACGGAAATTAAATGTTTTATCGATGAGAGTAAAAAACCTTACAGTCAGTAACATAAACAAGCGGAAATTAAAAGTGCAACACCAAGTACGAGTTGAATGAATGAAATTTGGCACCAAGTATATCCATATAAGGATTATTAAATTTTTAAAGATAAAAAGATTTACATGTAATAGTATGAGAATTACGAGTAAATTTACTATACGAAATCGCTATTCTCTTTAGCGTATAAGTGGTGAACAGTATGGTATAACAAGGCACTTTTTCCCAACATGTTCGTGTTGACCCAGGAGTGGCGACCCTCTACACTCGAATATGTAACTGTGAGATTGGTCGGAGGAGCGACATGTTTGAAATGGGTGCATTGTATTGTGTAACGTCAGTGTAATGATAGTATACAGACTTGTTACACAGTAAATGAAAAAGGCCCTAGTACTCCTAGAATAGAAACAAGTCCATTCAGAAGAACGCTAAATTTCGTGGGTTGCTGGCAGACGAGTTACTGTAGGCCAGATCCAAGCAGTGGTTATAGAAAGTCATCCCCGGATGATTTTAAATCAAATGCTTGAAGCTATGTTGCACTCTCCAACGCGTATGGATTGTGTTCTAATTATCAGATTTCATTGCCAACATCGTCTAATGTAGTGTAATACAAAACTCAAAGGGACACGTGAATGGTGTACATTTTGTATAGAGACGATTCTCAATTCTGTCTGTGGTAAAGTTTTAATCAACAACATGCACGCAGGCGTAATGCAGAAACGGCTTACTCTGCTGCGATTTCAGAACGTCACATAGGTTCAGACATTGGTTTCACGGTTTGGGGACAATCAGTATCGAAAGCACGACTGAGTTGATTGTTGTTAAAGTCACAATGACAGCCTACCACTGTGTGAACGGAGTGCTGCACCACATTGTGCTCCCTTTCATATCTAACATCCAAATCGCATTTTCCAACAGGATAATTCCCTTCCTCATGTTGTGGTCGTCACAACACAAGCATTTTAAGTGGTTAGGATCACAATTTGAACCGCACTGTCCCCAGATTTGTCCCTAATAGAGAATGTCTGAGATGCCAGGAGTAAACACATTGGATTACATTGTCACCCAGCACAAACTGTGCAACAAATGACTGCACAAAACATGCAGATGTAGAGACACATGCCCCAAGAAGACATCCGAATACTTTTTGATTCAATGCCGACAGGGATCTTCAACTGTATAAGTGTTATAGTTGTTTATCGGGAAAGTAACTCCTTACTGGCAACTGTATCTGAAGGTAAATAAAAGTTCCATTATCCATTTAAATTTGTTATCATTTCTTGTGGGTATGACCCTGGATATACAATCTAGAAAGTTTCTTAAAATTCCACCATTCATGTCTGGGTGTTTTCACTTTTAATTTCCGCTAGTATATATATATATATATATATATATATATATATATATATATATATATATGTAGCTGCCAGTCGCCGTCAAGCTTGAATATTCCATACCAGTGTGGACATTGGTTTGATACAAATTCCGAAACCCCTTAGTAAAAGAAGCTCAATGATTGAACCAAAAAGAAGGCGCTGTCCCAAACCTTGATTTTTAATTATATAGGAGGGTATAAACTGTATCATTAGGAGAACTAATTATGTTTCACAGCGCCGTAGCGTACAAGTGCCCCAAGAATATCTATATAAATTCATGACAACTGAAGTCCCCTACAGACATCTCTTTTTTTTGCTTGGGCTTTACGCCTCGTTGACGGCGAGGTCATTAGAGGTGGGATGGCATTGGGGCTAGGAACGGGAAGGAATTCGGCCATGAAATTTTAAGGAAGCATCCCAGCATTCGACTGGAGTGATTTGAGGAAACCATGGAAAACTCAAAACTGGATGCCCAGACGAGGATTCGAACCCGTGTCCTCCCGAATGCGAGGCCAGAACGGTAACCGTTCACCCACCACGCTCGACGTAGACATCTCAGTGGAATCGGAAATATTACTGAGCGACAGGATAGTTCCTTATGAAATGTTGGCCGTTCCATGTGCTACCCCTCTGCTTTCCCATATTAAAAAAAAGGGCATGTCGCGAAAATCAGTGCCTGACACATTTTGAGATCAGGAAGTGAATTTCGTTCCACGGCTTTCCAGCCACATCCCAATTTGCCACGCGTTCTGCTAATATTATCGTTGAAATTTATTATATATACATTTTAATACAACCCAAAAAACCATCATATTTTTTCTTATTTTGTTCGCGAATTAGCTATTATACTAGAGGTATATTTAGTTTTTATTGTTTAAATACAGCACATAGTTGATAACAGGGGTATTTTTTTATTTCTGAGACTCGCTGGCAAAAGTGGTCTAAAATGCTTAAGGATTTCTAAGCATCTAAACGTGCGCCGGGGTCGAATGGAAAAATTATTAATTTTAGCACATAATATTTTTTTGTTTTTGAGCAACACACAATATAATTTTATAAAATTTCAAATTTTAATGTACAGTTTGGGGAAAACGAAACACATGACAAGTGTGTATTTGGGGCTGTATCTCTATGAAACTATGCCAGGCAGTGGAGCGTCAATCACTAGGCTACAGTTCCTATATATTCTATAATAAATGATGTTTCTTCAATTTTAGTAGTCATGTTTCAAAACGTGGTAACTGAACATCAACGGGAAGGTTAAAAAAAAAAAAAAAAAAAAAAAAAAAAAAAAAAAAAAAAAAAAAAAAAAAAAAAAAAGAACAAAGAAACTGTGGGGTTAGCAAAGTACAGTTTCACTCATCTTGGAATATGGATATTTTTGTCGGATAAGAAGAACCACTTACATTCCCGTTGAAGAGCCATTGTGACAACAAGGCTGAAAAGCTGTTGCGAACAGCGAAGCCAACCTGTTTTTGTTTTTGCCAGGTGATAGCTTCTCTCATCGTTGTTACAAGCAGTGTGACATGCTTGCTGCTCCACACACCTATAGAAGCGCAAGATGAGGGGCGGATCAGTACCTAATTGGCTGGGGGCTGCCCAGCTTGAGGCGGGCGGTAACTGATCAATTAGCCACAATGGACTATCCCACCGACGGAAATCACCCCTGGCGCTTGAGCGCATGCCCATCAGCACAGAGCTTGTAACCGGTGACTGTGACTCCCCGTGTTGTTTCCGCACCATGACAGGTACGTGTGGAGTGTACTCTCCACGTCACTACATCGCCTGGGACGGTAGTTAGTAGCCATGAACTTTCCCAGCATTCGTGACTTCCTCTCGACCTCGGCAGCTAGATCTGCAGGGGCAACGGGTCGCCACGTGCAGAGCCATCTCGCATGCAGAAGTTGCCGACTTGTTCGGGTAGAACCCTGATGTCGCCTACTGTACTCCGGATCCGTTGCCTCATCCGCTAGCAGCGCCATACCGAAGGTCTTCTTGTCCGCCGTTGTTGCCGTTGAGGACTTCACCCATAACCCTGGGCAAGGGGACTGCGATATACCCCGCAGGACTAGGTCCCTGCCGGACTTAGCCGCTCCACACTCCGTCCTACTAACGTGCAGAGCGCCCACCCCCGCAACTAGGACGCGCCGGACAGGATTTACTCCGGTGGCAGACAGACAAGGAGGCTCTGACCACCCCAGGAGCCTGGTTAATGGCCTCGTATTGGGCCGAGACAAAAAGCATATATGGTAGCAAGAGTCTCAAAGAAAACCCAAAGAAATTCTGGTCGTATGTACGAAAAGTCAATTGTACCAATAGCAATATACCAGCACTAATTCGTGAAAGTTCAGAGGTTAATGAAAGCCGCGATAAAGCTAACGTACTAAATACTGTATTCAAAAATTCATTTACTGATGAAAATAAGGATAGTGTTCCCGTTTTCCCACGCCGTGTCGAGTTGGTGATGGAATCATTACGGATAGATACTGCAGGTATCATAAAGCAATTAGAGCTCCTGAAGTGGGGGAAAGCACCAGGCCCAGATGGAATTCCAGTAAGAATATTTTCAGAATATGCGGCGGAAATCGGACCATTTCTGTCTGATGTATTCAGTAAATAATTAGAAGAGCGAAAAGTACCTTCAGACTGGAAAATCACGCAAGTAACTCCGATTTTCAAGAAAGGTGATCGAAGTGATCCTGGAAACTATCGTCCAATATCTATACATCTGTTTGTAGTAGAGTTATGGAGCATATTATATGCTCGAACATTATGAAATTTCTAGACGATAATAATTTGCTTACAACAAATCAACACGGATTTCGAAAGAAAAGATCATGTGAAACACAGCTGGCCCTATTTACACACGACGTAATGAAAGTTATTGATGCAGGTTCACAAGTAGATGCCCTTTTTTTAGATTTTCAGAAAGCCTTTGACTCTGTGCCACACAACCGTCTTTTAGCGAAGTTACGAGCGTACGGTATATCGGATCAGCTTTGTGAATGGATAAAGGATTTTCTAACTGGTCGGTCGCAGTATGTCGCCGTTGAAGGGGAAAGTTCTTCTAGTCTAGATGTTTTATCGGGGGTACCTCAAGGAAGTGTAATAGGACCACTTCTTTTTTTTTTTTTTTTATAAACGATCTCGGAGACAAAGTGAAAAGCCTTTTTAGATTGTTTGCTGATGATGTGGTTATTTATAGGGAAGTAAGGATTTTGGCCGATTGCTTAGAAATTCAGCGTGATCTGGATATTATTTTGGCATGGTGCGCTGAGTGGCAACTTACGCTAAATTGTAAAAAGTGCAAGACAATGAGCATAAGTAACAAAATTAATCCAATTATTCAGAAATACGAGTTAAACAATTAATTTATTCTTATGGTCGATTCTATGAAATATTTGGGAGTAACAGTACAAAGGAACATGAAATGGGACTTATACATTAATTCGTTGGTAGGTAGAGCTAATTCTAGGCTGCGATTCATAGGTCGAATATTGAAAAATTGTAATGAACAAACAATGAAGATATTTGGACTATTGTTGTGCCACTTGGGATCCGTTTCGTAAGGGGTTGATCGAAAGTATATAGAAAGTATAGAGAAGAACCGCTCGATTCGTGACCGCTTGCTACAGTCCTAATGAAAGCGTCACAGAACTGATTAGTAGACTAGCCTGGGAGTCTCTGTTAGATAGATGACGCACGATTCGTTTAAACTTATTGGTAAACATGCCTACACTCACTTTCACTCACGAGTGTAGTGAAATACTTCGTCCACCAACCTAATTGAGCCGGAATGAGAGGATAGATAAGATTAGAGAAATAAGGTGCCGCAATGATTCTTATATGAATTCTTTTTTCCCTCGTACCATTAGGGATTGGAATGTACAACAAAGAGATTAGCATTGGTGCTGAGCACCCTCTGCCACCCACAATTTTGTGAATTGCAGGGTATATATGAAGATGTAGAAGATAATTGCACTGGCCATTTCTATCATTACCGTCGCGCCATAATCTGATTATGAATTCTTATGTAACTTAACGAAAGTAATTGAAAGTAAAGAACAAATTTTTTTAAATATCTGCTTAGTTCGTTTTTCTTTTGTTCCAGGCTGCATTTCGATCTAACCACCTCACTTTTGAGTCATTATATCTCGAGAACTTAGCGAAATATCAATATATATTTTCGATTTGTCTCATCGAGTTCCTTAAGAATTCATCATCAGATTCTGGCACCAGGGTAATAATGCTGCTTGCGAATTTAAATAGATATCCACTACCATTGCAATATCTGCTGAGTAAGCAATGAATTCTTTTGAAGGTTTCAATTGTTTTAAAGTTCTTACCATTCTGCTAGGCTATTTTAAAAAATTTCTTATAAGACTTGCTTCTGTTTTTAAATAGGTCTAGACCTAATTTTCTTGATTTTGTAATCTTTCCCATCAAGTATTTTAAAATTACTTTAATGGAATGTGTAAATATAATCTGTTTGAACATTAACCAAAATTTAAGGACTTTAGGAACAAACAGTTTTGTTACTTATTCATAATAAAAAGAACTACTGCTGTGATACAGGTTTCCAAAGAATGAAGATCTACGATCCAAATGGATCAAAGCTTGCAGGAGGCAAAATTGGATGCCAACTAATTTCAGTTTTTTATGTTCAGCTCATTTTTCAGAAGATCAAATGGATAGAACATCACTGTCATCAACAAGACAGAGAAAATGCAGTACCAAATGTTTTTTTCTTAAAAAGTGTACTGTAGAAGTGTTCGCACTATTGTCTGTACATTTTTTAAAAATGAAGTAAATATTTTGAAAACAGAAACCATAGTTGTACGAATATTACTGAGTGAAAATATATTCAGTCAGCTCAATGAGCACCTCCTAGACCAAGGTGTGTTACACAACCACACAGCCCTGCTTATAAGGGCAGTTATAAGAAATTATTTATCACTTAGCTTTAGCTACTGGGGCAAGAACTATGTAAAGAAAGGAAATTCCATTAGGTAGAAATATACAAGATTGATTTTTTTTAAAAGTCAATAAATTCCTTCTTTAAGAATTTTTTCAATTTTGATTACTGAATGAGGAGCATTTTTTACATACATTTTCAATAAACTGCCAGTAGTTTGTGTAAATGTAGGTGACATAATTAACGTACCATGTATGCTATGAGTGTACAGCTTTTGGTAAATGTGTTATTTTGCTATGCAGTTGTTTAATGTACTATGTATGCTATGCCTATACAACTTCTGGTGTGTGTATTTTTTTTAATATGCAATTGTTTATCTGTAAATTGACAACTTTCGAAATCCCACAGAGCCAGTCTCTTATATTGGGATCAATGGAAATTGAATGTATTGTATTGTATTTGAACCTCTTTCAAAACAAATCATTTTTGGTTAATATTTGAAATACACACTTATTGATGTAGTTGAGATCTTTGAATTATTGCAAATATAAGAGGTAATTGTGCTCTTTTATGATGAGTTCTAAAGAATTAAACCTTCAGAAATTGACTATTCCTGTTTTTAAAAATAATTTTAAGTGGAAGTGGAACACATGATCTAGTCACAATTCCGCTAATAATCTAATTACCCTCTTATTATATTTTTAATTATCTTATATACTTTGAGAGTTTAATGCTCCTGCATATTCTTCTGCAATTGACGAATTGTAATTTTAAATTCTGTATCATGTTTGGTATACAATTCATCACTTGCTAATTTATTCAATTCCCATGACACCTACACCCACTACCTTATGTTTGAAATAGAATGTTATCTTGTGGATATCTTTGTCATTTCCCTTCCATAGACTACTATTAATTATTCCACCAATTTCTTTTCACACTCCACCCCTAATATATGCCTTGAATACTCCCAGCATGCTCTTCCCCTCCTTCTTCCCAATACAGTGCTTTTATCATATCGGATCTTGACTTCTGCAATAATTTGCACTAACAAATTCAGCTGCTCTTTGCATGACCTCCAAATCCTCTGTTTGATACCTAGAATGTGGACCCCAACTACACCACCATATTCAAGAAATGGTCTGACCAGAGTTTCATAATGCAATTCCGCAACTTCTCTGTAATATGCTCTTATCATTCTTTTGTAAAATTTTCCTACTATATTCCCAATGTGCTTTTTCCAGTTGCGATTGTTATAAATGTTAGGTCAAGATATTAACATTCAAGCCTTCAACAATCAACCCTTTTCTTGGGTCTAGGCGATTAGAAGTGAGAAAATAATGGGGGGGGAATGAATTCGGCCATGACCTACTGACGGAACCATCCCAACATTCACCTGGAGTGATTTGGGGAAAACTTTTTTGCTTATGGCTTTACATCTCGTCGACGTTGAGGTCATTAGAGGCGGGAAAAGGCAAGTGTCAAGGAGCGGGAAGGAATTCGACCATTCTCTTTTGACAGAACCATCCAGGCATTCACCTGGAGTGATTTTTCGGAAACTGTCAAAAACCCAAATCTAGGTGGCTGCACGGTGATTCGAACCCACATACCCCGAATGTGAGGCCAGAAGGTAAACCGTTCACTCACTACGCTGATTCGCACCAAGTAAGTTCCCATAAGAAGATACATTTAGAATTAAATGTCTAGAATGTGAAATTTTTTTGTCAGTCCTTAAGAGTACTAGGTATTTATTCAATGATTTCAAAATAGCAATATGACCCTCTTCTTTTTTTTTCGGCTGTAGGTAGAAAAAAAGAAGTTTTATTCTGCATACAAAATTCTATCAAAAATTATTTGGCAGTTGTTTTTCTTAAATTCTAATGTGTTTGTAGGTTATATCAATTAGGGTATTTATAAATGTGACCCCAGAAGACTTCATTTTTAGTAATGCGATGATTAAAAACAAAGAAATTCTTCGTTCCATATACATTCCTTGTGTTTCTTGACCCTACCAATATGGCGACCTCCCCACTCCAGCGCTCTCTTCTCGGCGTCACGTCGTTGTATGGAGAAGGTCCCTTACGTGGTCTCCTCTCTTTTCTTTGCTCCATGGTCTCAGCCTGGGGAACCGTTCCGGAAGGTCAGCATTGGAGAAATATCGTTGACTTCATCACGGATCGAACCCAGAATGACCAGGTCGTAGTCTGACGCTCTACCTACTGGGCTAGGCGGTCTCCGAATTTTTGATAATACAAAGATATAAACAAATATACAACGTAAACAGTAAAAATTATGAGACGAAGAGATCAGCTCACCATTGAAGGAAATGGTAGATTGCGTGAAACAATTTGAGGGACTGATGACAAGAAACAAGCGGAAGCGACAACAGTTTTAGCTCTTAAATGATTGTGATATTGATCTGTAAGCTATCTTTTCAATTTGATAACAAACTGATATTGTTTCGGCTATTATATCTCCCTCTCCTCAGGTATATGTTTTGGTTATAAAGACAAGAGAATCATTCATACTCGCATCAACAATCATTATGAAAATATTTAAAAGGTAATCAAATTTTAGTCTAAAATTAAAATAAAATAATTAAGTACGCCCGCCGGCATAGAACCTTAACTGGTAAGGGCCATCATAAGGCAATAGTTGCAAAAAACTGCTGTCGATGATAACTTCATTTGAGCACGTAACAGATATAAAAATCACGCTTCCACGTGGATTTAGAAACGATTTTATTTAGAAATAATATTATTCACTAAAATCTATGACGCATTAGCATTGAGAGGCAATGAAAATAAGATGAGCTTCTTTGGGTTAAATATCTATATATTAATATGCTAAGCAAAAACTTCGGATCCCTTTTTAAAGAATATTGCGCAAACGGAGGAGTGTGAGATTTGGCACAGTTAAAGTTTATATGGAGAAGAAGTGCAGAAAGCTAAAATGTATATGTAATATGTGTTACAAATACATTAAAATAAATAAAATAAAACATTCGATGTTAACATACAATTTTTGCTTTTTTGGTGGCAACGATACTTAGTAATTCTGCCAATGTCTGTGATCTTTGGTCAACAGTAAAAAAAATATAATAAGCATGGTTAAAATATGTTAAAAATTCATTATTAAATAAAAATTAAATTCGTGAACGTGTGTCTGTATGAAATCGGATCGGAGCCAACTATATGACGTGTATTCCCAGCATTGAGATACTCTGTGGTCTTTGGTGAAACAAAAGACTCGCATAAAGTAGAATCTTTGAAGTTATAAAAGGAAAATTTCCAAAAGGAATGAAGTGGTTCTGCCAGATACTATATGGTCTTTTTATTATTTAAAAGGTTAAACTTTGGTTAAGGGACTTTTGATTTTTGAATTTCAGTAATTTCATTAAGATTTTTTTTTTTTTTTAATTCAGATATTTGCACTTCCTTCCATTATCCCTTGATATAAATCTAGTCGGAGAAAGAGAGAGACACAAAAAAGTAGTACCTATTTGCGTGAAATTCAAAATGATAATAGACCTATTTTAAATAGTGAACACACAAAATGATGAAATTATTTTGATGGATACATTTAAATGCGCACTAAATGTCATTCCAAGAAATTTTAATATATTCGAATTTACAATGCAGGTTTTGAAATGTAAAACATTTCGAATCAGAAGTTACTTCAGGGGGAAGGAATGCATTTACTTCATGTTATCACAAAGCTAAAGCAGTTATATGGGCCTTGAGTCAAAATGAATAATCAGTAAATAGAAAGTAAAAAATTAATTAAAATAATGATCATTACTCTTTCACGAAAGGAACTAAATAATGAATTTCAGTCGAATTTCGACCCCTGGGCGATCACTAGTTTTAATTATTATTTATCATCTTAGGTATGTGTATTAAATATTTTATACGTAGGTCATGGATTTCGGAGTCTCGAACTTACAAAAACATGCTGATAAATTTTACTAATTACGTGTATCAGAACTGACTGACAATAGAAGTCACTGAATGATATCCAATCATACTTTTTGACGAACGGCGCTGATCTATGAACGGCAGAGCACTCGCCATGTCGAATTAACGGCGGCACTGCCTACCGCTATCACGAAGCGATTCAACAATTTTTGTATCCAATTTCGGTGGTTTTAGTGACTTAACCTGTCTCAAATTTCTAATACACACAGTTAGTAACAGCATTGTTTTAGATAATAATCATTCGAAAAATTCACCAATTCTGTCATTCAATCAATCAGGAAGCTGAAATTTTTTACGCATACAAAGTTTTAGTTCCAGATCATATAAAAGTCTAAAACACGTAAATTTCCATTTCTGCAAGAAGGGGAAAGTCGCAAAATTACATGTAAATGATTACCAAAGTAGACAAAAAAAATCCCCTACGGGAAATTTATGAGGAAAAAATTTACTCAGATAGATAAAAGATATATGTACAATTTCTGAACTTGCTTTGGTATACCGTGTAACAAAAAAAAAAAAATGTGAATAACAGTATAAAGATTTGGAAAGTAAAATTTGTATCAAGGAGTGCAATTGAAGAAAATAACAACTGCAGATCGACTACTGCTTGCTCAAGTTTTCTTCCAATAATACTCAAGAGAAACAATTCAATCAGGTGTATCGCGGGATCGATACGGACATCAGGAATTTTCTCGCGTGAAAACAAACCACCGATACAAAAAAGTAGCTCACTGCAAATTCAATACGGTAAACCAATATCTTAAGGCGAAATTCAAGCCTCGCTACATTCGTTGGGGATTTCCCGGATACCACGATCGAAACTCGTATAGTATTTGGAAGATTTTTTTTCTAAATACGTTAAAATTTTTAGAAGCATACATGATTTACAATCTAGATTGTCTTGCAGGTAGATGATCATTTGTCATAAGTTTTCACTATCGCTTGATCAAAAATTTTGGAATTTCTTCCCTTTCAAATTTTTTTGCCGTGGTTTTCATTTTTTACCGATCCATACCTCCTTCTATTGGCAGTATTTCTATTCATTTTGATTAGTTCACGGGGAGTGGGAGAGGGGGGGGGCAAGTGACGAGAAGTCCTCAACGTATGGGATGTCGTGACAAGAGGGGAGGAGGTTATAAGCTCCCTGAAGTCACGTTAAAAATACTTTTTAATCAAATTTTAAACTTAAAAATTGCAAAATGTGTGATGCCATAACGCATGGCAGTGGAGGAAGCTGAAGGAGTCCATACAGTGTGATGTGGTGTGAAAAGAATAGACGTAAAAAAACATTTAATTTGTGTTAAATAATTAAGGAAAACCACTTATCAGCGTCGTTTCAATTATGTTAAAATTTCAGGAGTATTTTTTTTCAACCAAAATATTCAGCACCAGTTTTTTCTCCGTAGGTTGTTTTAATTCCACTCCGCATTCGACATCCATTTCCGTTTTGTTTTGCTCACATTCAGCTATTTGGGCAGAAATGGTTTCACAAGTCTGAGCATTTTCTGTTACAATATCTGTTAAAAACAAAATGCAATTAAGTCGTTTATCTTCCAATTTCAATTGCTAGAAATCACCACAGCATTGATATGAAGCCAGAAAACCTCCTTGATCGAACGTTCAGCAAGTACTGAAGCCGTCAATTTAGATCTTGATTCGTGATGATGTCAGCAACGACCAGAAATAGCGATGAGAATCTAAAAGATACGATACCACCATATTTAAAAGTCACAACATGTAAACTCTTTCAACGTCGAACAAACAATCTACAGGAAACTATGTAGTGAGCAACCGTAACATTAGTAATCACTATCTCAAAACACGAGACAAGCCCAACTAGAAATTACGGAACCGAGCACCAACAAAGTTCGTTAAAAAAATCATATACAACACCAGAAGCACCTACGACGCTGGTAGAATTTCAACAAAAATACAACCGACTTTATTCCAGGAAATGAATTAGGACATAGAGAAAGGCACCGACAATTTATGGAATCACGTGCTCTTCCCGTTTCTGGTATCTCCGCCTGCAAAACCTGAGTTGTGCAGGAGAAAGAAATAATTTACAAACGTGCTAAGATGTTGAAAGTAATTGATAAAACTCATTAGCACTGGGTCATTTATCGAATAAACATAATTTTCCATGTGATATAATTTATGTTTTAATTAAAATTCCTGGTACAACAAAAATTTCAGTCTGGAGCTAGTTAAATATAATGCATTATTAATTGTGTTTTCACCCACATATAAATAAAAGGTAGGAAAAAGAATTCAGTTTTCAAAGTTTTTTTTCCCTCCCACTAGGAAATTTAATGAATACTACTTGAAATAGCAAAGTCATGTAGTTCTACGAATTCATGACAGTTTTGATTTTGATTTGACGCCAATTCCGCCTCTGACGTGGCTGAACCTAAAGTTTTACGCGGAATCCGGACCAAGGAACTGAAACAAGAATTCTTCTTTTATGAACGTCTTACCCGTTTCAGGGGATTACCATGGGGGATGCTAAGTCCTCTATGGGAACTTGTGGTAAGATGAACTGGCGTGGTTTTCCGTGTGACAGTGTGCGTAAGTGTCCTGTAAGTGTGGATGAGTGTGTGTTCACGGATTACAGTTTTGCTTGCGTCGGGGAAGCGAGATGAAAGAAGGGGAGGGTGAAACACGGTATCAGTCCATTTAGGTCCACTCTTCCGAAAGATACCGATGCAGGCCTCCAAGCTTATCATCCCCAACCTATCAGCGTCGTATGACCTCGCTCCATGCGCATTGCGGAGAGGTTTGGGATTTAGCCCAGGACCTTTGTGCGCAATCATTATGATTAGAAATTATTGTTCCCCACCACCTCTCCTACCTTTCCAATCAAGTCCTTATAAAAAAAAAAATTGCTTCCACCACCAGGTCTCGCACAACCCCATGTGAGGCGCCGGACAGCATTGCGGTGCCTCAACCAACTGAACCAACAGGGCCACCAGAAACAAGATGGAAAAATCCGTTATTAATTTAAATGGTGTTTATACACAGGTAGTAGTTTACCCACATACATACTTACGATTTATATATAAAATGTCCGCAAGTTTATTCAGTATTTCGGCGTCTACTGAAATAACGGTCACCTCTGCCTAACCTTGGTGCCTCAATTTGATGATGGATTCTTATGTAACTCGAAGAAACAAAACGAAAGTAAAGAATAAAATATTTGATACTTCGTTTATATCTGCGAATATTGGTTGTAAAAATTAGCTATGGATATATTTCCTTGTGCCTTTGACGACGTTATTCTCCCGGTCCATACCGCATTTCACCTAACCACAACCACTAGAGAGAAAAAATGAAAGGAAAAAAAATATCCATTGAAAAATATCCATTGAAAAATATCCATTGAAAAATATCAATCGACAAACATCCAGAAGACTCTTCGGTATAAATGGCACCGCAATTTGATGATGGACTTATGTAACTCGACGAGACAAATTCAAAGTAGAGATTATTATTGTTATTATTAATTTTTTTATATCTCGCTTCGTTATCGAGATATACTGCCTCAAAATTGAGTTGTTTAGTTCGAGATCTAACTTGGACCAAAAAACAAAATCCCCGAAGAAATAAGGAACTACACGTTGGACATACACAATGGGCGTTTAGTTTTCATACTGTCCGGTGTGATTAGATTGAAATTCAGTCTTGACCAGAATAAAATCATAGCTAGATACACAAGGAACTATTGTGTAACTAATTTTTGACAGTTCTAGAACTAAGCAAGATATCAAAAAAATTTCAACGCGCAAAAATTCTGCCATAGACTACTGTAAAATATATTGTCGGCATACGGATCATATCAACCTAAACTATTTTTGTTTTCTCCTCATGGTTGTGCCGTACCTCTAGAGCTGTCTAATTAATATAAATCTCTTAATATTTTCCAGGTTTCAGTTAAGTGATATGGTGTTTCAGTGAAAAGGCGACTGACTGGAATGCAAAAGGCCTCCGATTCAAATCCGTGTCTAGGTGGAGATTTTCAAAGGCCCTTAATCCGACCGTTACCTCTGGCAAAGCTTGCTGGGTAATGTGAAGTACGCCAGAACGCTCCGTGGTTCGGATTCGTCGTTAAACCGAAGGTACCCTATACCTCGTCGAATTACTGGGTTGAGTTAAGGTGGTTGTGATAGGTACGGATTGCACAGTCACTAAAAACGTATATTCGAAAGCCTACATTCTTTCATCGCTAAAAAAAACTTGTCTCCACGTCATTAACAACATACGAGCCATGACACCGTTACAGCTACGTCCCACATGCTGTTTCGATAATGGCAATAGATTATTCTCACTATATAAAAAATACGGCAGTTCAGCATGGACTTCCGAGAAAGAAAATATCCATATATGGCTGTGACGAAATTTTTGTTCTCGTTCATGCCGCATTTCAACCCAACCAGAACACTTCCGTTGTTCGGATTCCACGTTAAACTGTAGGTCCCCTATACCCGGTAGGAATGCTGGGTCGCGCCAACGATATTAAGCCCTGTTGCCACGTCATTACGACCACAATAGAGTTTACTTTTTTACCCAATCATAACAATTATAAAGAGAACAAAAACACTTTGTTATAATATTTTACACTGTTAGCGGGTGTCATGCTAGTTTATGTCGATATAATCCCTGTATCAACAATATTTGTAGTATTTTTGCTGTGCTGACAGCATTTATAAGTTGTACAATCGACTCACATTTCGGTATTCTTAATTTATGACCGCTTTCGATCAATCGCCAGTGGAGAACGTGAAGATGACAACGTATTGGAACAGATAATTAAAATTTCAAGAGGGAAGTAGATGAGAAAGAGGGGGTGGGGCCTCTTTCTCTACCGGTCGGAAACTAGTACTAACCTCTTCTTTTTATTTTAATTTAATTGCAATGGAGCACACGCTCCGGTGGCAATTTCCCTACACACCCAACTTCCCCCTATCCTACACTCACCTACATTTGCCCTCTACAAATTTTAACTTTAAATTCTTTTAACGTTTTCGGTAGGTTATTCATCTTTCCCCTTGGTAACTCATTCCAATCCCTGACACCCTTACCTAAAAATGAAAAATTTCCCACACCCTTGTGCCTGAAATCGAGTGCCAGCTTGTGGTCATGGTCATCTTTCCATGAACTACCTTTTGATACCGTACTGTTCTTGACAGATGCTGGATGTCCTAAGGCCCTGGAAATCTTCTCTAAGTTCTAATAGTGAAATAGCAAGTTTATGTCTCGATACTTAACATCATTAGCTTAAAATATAATAACTGTATCACTGCGCGTGTGATTGAAGCTTTGATTTTGTAACGGCAAAATTGGTGGAGATTGTGGTTAAGTTGTAATTCAGCCTTGACCTGAATTACAGCTAAACCTTTTTGCTATAGTAGACGGCACAAGGAATTTGTTATTATCAGTTATTTAAGCAGCTTTCATAAACCCCACGCCACGTTGTGTCGCGTATCGCGATGCAAATTACCAACAAAGAATAAGTATATTCGTTCCTATGAAACCCCATTAATTTAAACAGAATAGTAATCTGTGACGAATTTTAAGCCTCGGGAAGGGGGTTTTACGACAATCGTGGTGCCGTAGCTCGACGAGACAAATTGAAACCAAAGAATCAATTTTTTTGATATCTCGCTTAGTTCTCGAAATATCGTATCTCAGAATTGAATTGTTTAGGTCTGGACCAGACGAAAAATTTCCCCATAGCTAAATTTCATGATGAATTCCTATATTACTTGACGAAACAAATCTAAAATCAAGCATACATTATTTGGAAGGACGGGGACATTCTCCACCTGCCCGAATCTGGTACTGACCTGTTGAAATTTGTTTTAACTGCTTCGTTATAATTTTCTCTTTACGTTTTGCACTCTCCTTTTTTGAAAAAATTTCCATGAATTAAATTAAAAATGCCGGAATATGAGACGCTCTGCAACCACGAAATGTTAGCAGCACTGTAAAAATGTCACAAAAATTATTGGTACAGGGATCACAAAAACCTAAACAGGTTAGTGATAAAGTTGCAGTTTACTCACCAGAAACTTTTATCGCGACTGAATGTACTCCGGCGATGTGCATTGTAAGCAACAAGAGACATTTCGAAATAGCCAAAACTTACATGGATTAATTGTACCTAATATCGTAGTTAATTTATTTTAACAAAAAAGCGATCGATTAGTTTTGTCATAGTGGTCGTGATTTCTATCATCCCGTATCTCGAAAACCAAGCAAGATATCAGAACAAAACAAAAATCGATTTATTTCGTCGAGTTCTACAAGAATTCATCATCAGATTGTGGCGCCACGATAATGATAGAACTGCCCTCGGGAAAATAATTAGTTAAACAAAAATAAATTATGAGGTAAACAATTTTTTCAAAATATTGTGTTTATATTAAATTAAAATTCCTGCTAGCAATGAAAATTTAAGAGGATTTTTATATGTGAATTCCTTTACTTACTGTAAATAAATTACCGTTTACGAATACCTTTAAAATAGTTTCGGGGCCACCCAAATGGTTCTTTAACGAAAGATAAGTTCTTACCCCTAAACTGTTTATTTTAAATAATTTAACGTTTGCTTTCAAAAATGCCATACGCTGCAAATCACAGAATAATGAAACAGCAAAAAAATTCTTCCAGATTTGCTATTTAGATCACAACTAAATTGAGTACGAATTTGGTGTGATTAAATAAAATACATTATGACACACACTTACCGCTGCAGTACCGAAGAGAAGAAAAATTAGCAAATTAGTAGGAGCCATCCTATCATGACTAAGTACTAAAATAAAATGAATATAGCAGAACGAATAATTAAAGTCTATGTTCTCTGGAGGAGACAAAGAAACTAACCATGTGTTCATAAATTTTCTTAAAATACACTACTAATGAATCACTCATTTTCCATTTAATGGAAGGAGAAATTAAAGTTTGTGGAATAAATTATGATCCTGATAGAAACCACAAAGTTTTATTCATTCGCAGTACAGTGCTCATCACTTAACTGCTCAACAATATCTATGGAAATAAGATGTAAAAATGAACTAAAGCTAGACAAATAAAATTACAAATAAATTTAAATAAAAACATCTCATTGAGGCATGGATAATTAACGAAATCAAAGATAGGATATAAGATCTCTTTACTTTCAGAAATAAAACTCGTTGACAATATTTCAAAAAAGCTTGATAGTGGCCATCTCTTATCTAATGAACCTGTGTTTGTCCGTTCAAATCTGTCTTTAAATCGACTATGCACTATCGCTCAAAATAGTTGTCATCAAAATCGTAGCACAAACACCTTCATTACATCACTCCAAACATTCATGTTCGTTCCAGTTTAATTTTCCCAGTCTTCATGATTACGGACACATTTTAGCTCCATTCAGTCGAAACATAAATTCTTCAAAATTTGAAATTTTTTCAGGGACGATTCTGAAATAGGATGTGTGATTCTCTTTGATTGTTACCTATATATACCACAAACATTTTAATTCTCACATTTAGAAACTGCACAAAATTTTCAATGCAGTGTTTGTTCTCTGTTCGAGCATGCATTGTACTGTATATTTTTTAAAGGCTGTTTCTACTTTACTAACTCGTTCATCAAATGTGTGTAATAAATTGCTGTCTTTCCCAGAATTTCACATATTTTGAATCAACTAATTGTGAATGGTACATAATATCCATGAAATCCCTTCTGACGTCAGTAAATAACTTATTGGTTTTACTAAACGAACATTTAATTTATATCCGAAATGAAACTGCATTGCGATAAGTAGTCAGTCTTTGTAGGGGAATGGTTTATTCTAGCTGGATAGATGTACAAAAGGATGTTGGAGTTTATTTTCTGGTTCCTGATGGGTGTCTACTACAGGAGAATAATCACTCCGTGGTAGAGTATTATAATATAATATTTAATTACACTGCAATGGAGCACAGGATCCGGTGGTAATTTCTCAACACACCCATCTTACCCCATCCCGCACCCACCTATATTTGCCCTCTGCAAATTTTAGATTTAAATACTTTCAACGTTTTTGGGAAATTATTCACCATTTCTCTAGGAAACTTATTCCATCCCTGACACTCCTAACTAAAAAAAACAAAATCGTCCTACACCTTTGTGCCTCAAATCGAGTGCCAGCTTGTGGCCATGGTCATATTTTCCCTTCCATGCATTGCTTTTAATTCTTACACCAACATCTTTCCATGCCTCATCCACAAACATCCGACTTATACACTCCCATGACACTCTCCACCCCTCCTGTCTTCCAACGAATCCCGTTCAAGCTCTTTTATAGTATCTGTTACTGATTCCATTCTGCGGTAATTTCCACAAACGAATACAGTAGCCCTTTTTTTCAGCATCTCCAACTCCTCTTTTTGATACGAAAAATGTGGGTCCCATACTACACCACCATTTTCAAGCAATGGTCTGACCAAAGTTTCGTAACCCAATTCCTTTACTTCTCTCGTACAGAAACTCATCACTCTCTCCAACAAGTGCAGAATTTTGAAACCTTTTCCTGCTACCTGACCATTGCGTCCTGCACAGTTAAGCTTGTTACCAAATGTAACGCCAAGATATTTACATTTGAAGTCTTCAACAAGCAATTCTTTCCCATCCTTATAATCGTAATCAATCTTTCGTTTTTTATTTGTATATCTAATAAGCTGACCCTTCTACATTTATCTTCATCCCATGTTTACCTGCCCAACTTGATATTCTACCCAGATCACCCTGCAGCTGTTTACAGTCCTCTATCATTTTGATCCTTTTATATAGCATTACGTAAACTGCAAACAATCTAATTTCTGATAGCAAACAATCTAATTTCTGATAGCAAACAATCAACACAATTATTCATTAGAATAATGAACAGCAATAGTCCAAATACGCTATCCGGTGGCATTCACATTTTTTCTCTCCCGTTATTTTGTTACTGAATTTCCTGCTGTAACTTTCTGTTTTCTACATTTTAAAAATTCTTCTACCCAGCAAATAGCTTTCTCATCCACTCCAATAGTATTCACCTTATGTACTACCATTTTATGGCTCACTCTGTCAAATGTCTTTCTAGTGCTTAAGTATGAATTTGGCATCAATTGTCCATTTTATCTGAAATATCTTGCAAATATGCCACCAACAAAGATTCGCAAGAAAATCCTTGCCTAAAGTCATGTTGCCTATTTGTAAACCACTTATGCTCCTCACATATATTCTGATATTGTTGCTTATCAATATCTCTATTAATTTACCAACCACTGATGTCAAACTGATTGGCCTGTAATTTTCGACTCTATTTCTCACACCTCCTTTATGTACCGGCACTACTATCGCACTTTTCCAGCCCTGA
>JARYHS010005356.1:0-29725 GCA_031002005.1 Vandiemenella viatica
GAAATGATGAATAATTTACCGAAAACTTTGAAGGAATTTAAAGATAAAATTTGTAGTGGGCAAATGTAGGTAGGTGCAGGATAGGGGGAAGATGGGTGTGTAGGGAAATTGCCACCGGAGCCTGTGCTCCATTGCAATTAAAATTAAATTAAAAAAATAAAATTCAGCTGGTACTCACTGTTGTGTATCAAGATATTTCTTTATTAATTCACTTGTTCTTCCAAACCTACTGTTAGAAAGAGGAATATGTTGTGGAAGGCGTTTCTTGTACCTGGTCACTATCCCGCTTTAATGAAGAGTGCACAAGGAATTTCATTAATACTGTTCAAGGAGCTTTCAGGTTATTTTGTTATGAAGTGAGTGACATACCTGGGATTCAGCTCTCTTTTTAATTGGCTGCTGCGTAGACACCGTGGCCCTTCACTGATAACCCAAGCAGTTTTGTTCTGGATATTCCTTATTCAATGCAATTTGCTGTGGCTTGCATATCTTTCAGTTGGCTGGCAGACTAGGTGAAGAGACTCATGAGAGTATACAAGAGTATATTGTGATGAGGCATGGAAAGCTATTGGAATAAGAAATAGGGGAGGTGTACTCGAGGGAAAAGATGACCAAGACCACAAGGTGGTACTCATTTCAAGTGGGAAGATTTTCTTCTGCAGGTAAGGAGTGAGTAAGAGATTGGTCTTAACACTATCAAGAGAATTAATTTACAAAAAAGCTACAAGAATTTAAACTTATATTAGTAGTGAAAAAAGTAAATGGGAAAATGGAAGGGGTAAAAAAAGTGAGTAGGGGCAATTACTATACTATTACTCCGCGATACACTAAAAGGTTTGGCGGAGGGTGCATTGCACCTATCAGGAAAGGTAATGGTTTGGAAGGGATATAGGTGATATGGCAACAAGAGCAAGCGCTCCATCCAAATAAATTGAATATTAGTAAAGGTAGTGAGATTAATAAACAGAAACTATATTTTTCAATGATGAGTTCACTGATACAACTTTTGTAGTCTGTTGTAGCCTTGGTTTATTGTATTATTAATGTATACTATCTACATCAACTGCAGACCAAGACCAACTCTGAGGTCTCTCAATGGTTGGTCATTTGGATTCTATGGTTGTTGTTTCACATTATGTCTTTCTGCAGATTCTTCTATGGTCACCTCAGTATAAACTATTTTTGAATGCACAAAAAACTTTTTATATTTCTAAAGAGCCATTTAATACATTTTTTGTAGCAATGGGTTTCCAGCTCCAATATTCTTATCAGTAGTGTATACCCCATGACTGATAAAGCATGGTGAGAAATCACTCAGATGTTTAGGGTTGAGAAACAACAAATTCTTATATGACACATCAGAAAATTCATGATAATCATTATTTCCTTGTGTGATTAGAATTGTTATTAACTAGATTTATCATATATTGTGATGTACACAGAAAAAACTGATTACTATCATAAAATAAAGTTATCTTATTTAAAGTAATTATTATTTCAGTGACATTAAACACTGCTGTGATCGAGATAAATACATTTTGAGCAAGTAAAGAAAAATCCTTTTGTATTCACAGTTAGAGGTTAATTGGTGAAATTTCTTTAAGTTATTGTTCACACACAAAAGACAAGAAATTTGGATATCTTTCGGCTTTTCTTTGTGGCGCAAGAAACAAATTATATTCTGTATTACACTGAAAAAAGGCTCGCCTTGGTTAGGTTTTCATAACTTTTTTTCAGTATTTGTAGTCCAGAAAAAGTTTAGAGTTTAATTTCGAAAAACAATAGTACAGAAGTTTTTAAAAAATACTTGAAATTAACTGTGTATTCTATTAAAATGATGTCATGGCTGCCTTCAGGTGAAAACATTAACGTACTGTGAGTGATTGCAGCAGGGCAGAATTTTTGGTGTTTGAATAAAATTGAAACTATTGATGAAAAGCACTACACACCAAACTGGTTTTTAAAAGAAACCTTCCTCAATGTCTGTACATTTTCAGGTATTTCAAATACATATAATTTTCATTCTAGCTCCCTATATAAACTTTAAACAAACAAAAAAACCAGTTCCATTTGTCGATATCTTAATTTCTATTCAAGTACAGAGCCCTTCATTGCTGTAACATTGGTACAGATATTTCGGTTCTAAATATACTCTTTTCTAATTTAGAATCAATGGACCAGGTGGCATTTGCCTAACAAGAGAATCATGTTTATCTACTTCCACAGTAAGCTTGTAGCAAATATCATAAATAACAAACAACATGCGAATCCAAAAAGTAGAATATCTTTCAGTAAATACTTTCTGTTGACCCATGATGTCTGGGTAAACATAAAGGAAATGTTTCATCTCTCTGGTTGTTTGTATCATTTTACTCCAAAGAAAATTTTTATATGTTGATAAATTTGTGTCAATTATGCCTCAATAGAGTTTGACCTACTTTTCATGAGGTAATGAATAGATATCGGTAAGACGTAGATTAAACAATGTCATCAGTCATCACGGCAAGCCCATATTTTCTTTTTTTCAATTTACACTAGATTTAGAGATGTGTCATCAACATAGTCACACTACAGATGGGAAGTGAGTGGTTAAGAATCACGATGACTGCAACTCAAATGCCACACTTATACTTCCGTATTGCATTTGTTGCAAAAAAAGCACTAATGTATCAGGAACTATTTCTAAAGTTCAGAGAAATCACTGACCAATGATGGTTGAAATTTTAAATTAAGTTGTTTAAAAAATATATATTCCTTCTGGAATCATCCCTAGGAAATAGCGTATACAGCTTGACTTTGTGTGTTATATGTGATGTATTGAAATTTGCTTTCCCATAATCCTAAAAAATGTCTGCTATATTAATACAGCTGTGCCACCTCTAATGACCTCAACGTTGATGAGGTGGAAGGCCATAAGTAATAAAAAAAAGGAGAAACATAGCTGTCCTCTTTCCAAATATAGTTTTCTTTCTTCATGTTCAGAATAACCTAAGAAGTGTAGGATTTAAGCTAAGATGGTAGGTAAAGAAGCATAGGTATGGAAAGGTATTATGGTACTGATATGTTTACTATCCCAATAAAAGAAACACCAGCATCAAAAAAATGATACCATGTTATAAGGTGTGGTTAGCACAGAGGATGATATGCAATAATGTGTGGACAGAAACAAGGGATGCACAAGATTAAACTATCTGGGGAGCAGTTGATTATTGCACTGTGTGGACAAAACACACCAAGAAATATGAAGAATACTGATTACCAACAATTGCATACTTGATATAGTAATCTGCCTTGTAAAATCTTTGTAATTACAATAAATTTTATTGAGAGACTAAATCTTGCTGGAAAATTTTGACCTCATTATGTATGTGAGGTAGGGATAAAAGAATATCACTTTAATCAGAGCCATGTTTTATTCTGAGTATTATTGTAATGAATTAGTGCTTCACTTGTATAAGCTCTTCCTTGTTTGAATGATTGTTTCCTTAACTTATCTTGCCTGTGTTCTCCTCAACATGAATGTCTTTAAGGAAACTTAAAACAATATTTGGCACATTAATTTTATAAAATTCTGTTGATAGTATCATCAGGCATAGTTCCAAATATCATTAAACTCTCTACATGATTCCTATTGCCATCAGCACTTACAAAAGTCTCATATTTTTTAATATTATCATCTATCAATGCTTTCCTTTGAAGTCAACTTGTGCACATTTATCTTTCAACTATATCTTCCAGAAAAACTTCTTTTTTGAGACTGCAATAAACACTTGAATTTATTACTAGTTGAAACTAATAAAAAAGTGATTAATGGAACAGAAAAACAGCTGTGCACAATTTATAAACTCGTAAGTACTGTTTGAGATCACCAAAAAATTTATTACAATAATCACCAAACGAGATACTAATGTACAAGCAATTTGCAAGCAATGCCAATTCATATAGATTGCCACCATACGTAAGTTCAATGTACCTTGCAAACTGAGCACAAGAACAATATAAAAAATAATGTGTTAGTCAAATTTACTTATCTCTATGTATAATAGATATTTGAGGCATGTAGAACAAAACAATTAACTCACAAATAAGCAGCAAAACATTTTAGTTTGATTTTTTTTTTACTTATGGCTTTACGCCTCATCAATGTCGAGGTCATTAGAGGTGGGATGGGAATGGGGTCAAGGAATATGAAGGAATTCGGGCATGGCCTTTTAAAAGAAGCATCCTGGCATTCACCTGGAATGATTTGGAGAAACCATAAAAACCCAAATCTGGATGGCCAGACAGGGATTCGAACTGGCGTCCTCCCAAATGCAATGTCAGAGTGCTAACTGCTCAGCCATCATGCTCGGTTTTTCAGTTTGAGGTTGCTATTGGAGAGTTAAAAAGAAAATTGGACTTTCATATGATATGGAGATTAAAATATATTTTTGCACTACTTTACCTGTATATAGGGCTACAGTAAGAAAAGTGGGATTATGACGATAGATTGTTGTAGTCATTAAGAATCACTATCTTTAAAGGTAAGAAGTAAAATGTTAACACATTATTTAAACTACTTATACTCCATCTATATTGATAATTTGAGGTATATTAAGAAATTAGGGTTTAATGCCATTTCATGATCAGGGTAGATATTGTGTTTAATATACGGAAAACCACTAATTATTTCTATGATTTGAGTGTAAAACTGTATCAAGTGTACAATATTCCGGTTTTCTAAGACTACATTAAGTAATTTAGAGTTTTAATGATCATAAGATAGTGAAAGACAAAATTGGTGAAATTTGCATCTAAATAACTTCAAAACTGAGAACAGGGAAGAAACAATATTGAATGTTTTACTAAACATTTTGATATCTGGTCATAACTGAAATATGAAATATGTAGCACCAAGCATGGTGCGAGTGGTAATGCTGAAACCTCGCAATCGGGAGGACATGAGTTCAAATCACCGTTTGATCCAGATTTTGGTTTTCCACAGTTTCCCCAAATCACCATAGGCAAATGCCAGGATGCTTCCATGGTCAAAAAAAAATTAAAATTTCTTCACCCCAAACACAAGAAAATGGACGTAAAAATTAGTTGCTTGAAGACAAAAAGTGTTTGTTGAGTCATATTGCAGTGTTAATGAATTCTGATTTTCTATTCTCTTTAATATGTACTTAGAGTGCATAAACAATTCACCATTAACAGCAAATACACCAGACAAAGAACTAGAAGCTTCCAGATTAGGAATGTAATATTTACCTGTAGAAACATGCTAGGCTGGCGTTCTTCAACTCTTTTGAAATCGAGGATCAGAAAAATGGAAAAAATAATTTTACAACTCATCAACTTATACGGGCCCAATTTTTTACCTATATATTAAATATTAACCAAACATACCAATTGTTATCAGCACATAATGCAGTCCCTTATAGCTACAATCTGAAAGAGCCAAAACATCTTAGAGCTATAAGTTCACATTGCCTACTTCTATTTAATGTATAACCGAGGCTTTTTCCTGACCTCATACAACATTATACAGTCCCACCTTTACTCCATGATGTCCATTTGAACTAACTAACATAATTACAGTTCAACTATGTAGTAACAATTAAATGTAACCAACTGTTAATAGTTCTTATAGGAAGCTGCAGTGTGTTTTAATAACCGTTAACCTATTTCTGGTATAGCTAACTTTGTAAACATATCACAGTTTTTAATTCTTTTAATTACAATGCAGCACATGCTTCAGTAACAATTTTCCTACACACCCATTCACATATTTTCCCCTTCCTGTTTTTTTATTTTTAATTCCTTTGAATGTAATTTCATAACGTGCCTAGTTTTTCCTTTTATCAATATATTTTAAATTATTTCGGCATTTTAGGTAAGTTATTCAGTTATCTCTCGGTAAATATATGTTGTGGCACACCTGCGTGACTACAACACAGTCTTTGTTCAACTCGCGAGTGACACACTCTCAAACGACTGACTCGTTAGTTGTGTGCGAATGCTCGTGTCACTGGAGTCTGATGATTCAGTTTACAATCAATCATGAATTCAGTTAAAATTACATCACACTGTGGTCAGGCATTTTATATTAAAATGGAAACTAAATATTCCTAAATTCTTACTATGGCAGATGACATACAGACAAATGTTATTTAATTATGGCACACACAGTTTAATCAATAATTAAAGAGAATATAAATACATTTGATAAAAAGCACTGAATTATTGTACACATAAATATCAGTTAAAACCATACATTGGATTAAAAAAAAAATTTATAAGTATTTACTTCAAACTTAGCAAAAAGAAAAGAAATAAAAACACCTGTATTAAGATTTAACAGCATACAATATTATCAGAGTATACCAACTTAAATTGTAAATTCAATCATTTGAGCATTGTAAATCTCTATTACTTGATATACATCAGATTACTGATACCATATATAAACTATTACATTTTTTTAGAATATAATACTTTTTATGAAATTTGCCATAAAATTAACACAGTTCTATTTTACTAAGTAAATAGTTTTCAACAGATATTTCAACCAAATTTTCTATCACCTTGATGGATTCTTTAAATCACCAAACATTATAAGATAGGGTGCATAAATCTTAACAAAATGTAAAATGGAGTTTATGCTAATAGACACGGATGTTACCATGTTTTAGCCCACTAATGTTGTAATACCCCTTTGGAAAGGAAAGGGTGATGTGATAGACTGCTTTAATTATCTACCGATTTGCCTACTTTGCCACACAATTAAGATCTTTGAATATATTGTGGACGCAAGCCTTCCAAGCATAGTTAAGATTGCCACAAATTAGTGTGGTTTTATGAAAGACACAGGGGTAATTGAAGCTATTCATGCCACACATCGTTTGCTGTAAAGACATTTTGAAAGGAAAAAGCACTGCACATAAAATTTTTAGATTTTAAGGAGACTTTCAATAGGGTACCTAGAGATCTAATATGTTACTCACTGAGATGGTATGGGGAACCATTGGTATAAATTACATGGAAATAGCTACTACATCGTATTGTCACCAGTTATGTTAGATGTGCTGTAGGTAGTTCTGACTCTTTTTTCCCATCCGGGAATAAGCTTTGACCCTACACCTGTTTATCCTCTGTCTTGACACCATTGCTGGAGAACTGCTCACTACACACTCCAGGATATTACTCCATGCTGATGATATCATGGTCACTTGCAAGTCTTGACAAGAAATTGAAAAACAATTACAACAATGGAAAACTTCCCTTGATAAATACATCTTGCACCTTAATGTCTGGAAGACCGAGGACATGGAGTGATGGGTTCCAAGTGATGGGTCTGTTAATATCTGTGGCATTGAACTGTATTACTCATGACTTCAAACAACTGGGAACAGAAATCTGTCTGGATGGTCAGACACTCCCAGATGTCTAAAACAGAGTCAATGCATTTGGTGTAGCTCCAAACACTGAGAAAATGTTTTACGGGTCCTCTGTGATGGTACAGCCATGTACTATACAGCAACAACACATCAGTGGCAAGAAGAGCACTCGACATAAGACTGGAGGGCCAAAGACAATGAGGGAGACTCAAGAAACACTGGCTGCATACCTTATGGGAGAATATGCATATAGTGAATGTCCGTCCTGAACATGTATAAGATCAACACAAATGGAAGAATCTAGAAAAGGAGACCTTGCAATATTGGATTTATGCTAAAAAGAAGAGAAATGGATTTTACCACAATTTACATGGCTAGGGGACACCATAAACAATTTTCTAAAATATTCACAACTTTAAGGCCACTAACACATATATTATTTTATGTTGTTTGATGTATATATATATTATCAGTGTGTGTGTGATAATTTTTTTCTAGCATATGGCATCTCATAGATTTTTTATAAGACTGATATATCAATAACTATACAATTATTTAACCATATAAATACTGAGCCTTATAGTGTAGCTAGGTTACAAATTATAATTTTACATGACCCCTTAAACTCTTTTCCACAATTTTACAAGCATAAAACTCTACAATTTTACAGCTAGTTGGCCACTTACAATTTTTTCTCAACCTTCACAAACATGAAGCACTTTATTTACACACAATCTTTTGTGTGTTACATATCAAAAGCTACAAAAAATAAGTTTTCTCACTGCTACGAATACTTTTATGTATTGTTAGGTAACGATAGTGCATAAACAATTGTTTAGAATGTTTACAAGCATGAGGTTGTTAGCTGATGTGGTTTCTTTTAGATTATGAAGCTATATAATGTTGTAAACAATTTTCTACAAACCTAAGGATGCTCACCTGTATGAGCTCTCTTTTATGTATTCTGAACTTAGAAGAATCCTTAAATGACTTCACAAAGTTCACAGGTAGAAAGAGGCTAATAAGCATAGGCCTATTTTATGTGCTATGAGGTAACCAGCTCGTGTAAATGATTTTCCACAAACTTTACAAGCATAAGGCTACTCACCTGTATGGATCCTTTTGTGTCTTATAAAGTGTTTTTTGTCAGAAAAAACTTTTCCACAAAATTCACAGGTAGTAAGGCCGCTCACTTGAATGAATTCTTTTATGTCTTGCAAGGTTAGAACTATCAGTAAAACATTTGCCACAAACTTCACAATATAAGGCTGCTCACCTGAATGAATTCTTTTATGTACTATAAGGTTACTATTTTCAGAAAAACCTTTTCCACAAACATCACAAGCATAAGGCCGCTCACCTGTGTGAATTCTTTTATGTCTTGCAAGGTTAGAATTAGTAGTAAAACATTTACCACAAACTTTACAAACATAAGGCCGCTCACCTGAATGAATTCTTTTATGCACTGCTAAGTGATTAGCCCGTGTAAATGGTTTTCCACATATTTCACAAGTGTGAGGCCGCACACTAGTACTAGTCCTTTTATGTCTCGTAAGGCAACCAGACTGAGTATATGTTTTTCCACAACCTCACAATCATAAGGACGCTCACCTGTATGCATCCTTCTATGTGCTACAAAAGTCACTATACTGCATAAATGATTTCACACAAAGTTTGCAAGTATAAGGCCACTCGAATATATGAGTTTTCTTATGTTTTATAAATTTATCAAACTCTTTAAATCTATTACCACAAACTTCGGAAGTATAAGGCTGATCTATCTCATGGATTCTTTTACGAGTTATTAGAATGTCAGAATTAATGAAAGGCTCTCCACACATTCTGGAAGTGCAAGGCTGCTGCAGATCATGAGTAGGAATGACTTGTTGATACCTAGAAACAAAGTAACACTTGTAAATTTAGCTTAATACCAATCCTATAGTTAATAAATTAATGGTTATTATTTGAAAATCGCAGACCAGGATTCTAATAATCTATATATAATATTAAAAGAACTTGCATTTAAGCATTTATAGCTCCACAGTTACAAGATATGAAGTATATCACTGTTTTATAGTATTCAAGCATTTTGGCATTACTTTTCTATTCCATTAACTACAGATCATGTATGTAAGTATGTAATATAATTAGTAGATTTTTGGAAGCTTGAGTAAAGTGTACAAAATTGTGTATTTAAATTCTTACTCACAGCTTACTTAATAAATTTGCTGGACATTATGCTACTAATGATGTATATATAAAAAATTTATATCACTTATCACACTCTTCAAAACTTTCCTATATACAAGTGCCAATTATCATATAGTTTTTTTATATTTAAGTAATATATTTTGACAAAACATTTTTACACCTACAAGTAGCAAAGTACCCAGCATTGCCTGGTCTAATCAGGACTGTTTTACCCACACACTATTTTTATATTTCTGATATAGAATCATGTGTACCAACTTTCATTAATTTGGCACCAGCCATTTTCAGAAGTAAACTAAACATTGATATATCCAAACAACTCCTAGGACAGGGTGAATTGAATGCTGCGATACAGAATGTCAGTTTAAATTTTGTTCCAGGCTGCATTTCAACCTAACCATATCATTTGTTAAAGTTGCTACTCGATAGATCAAAACATCTACTATCTGCACATTAATACATATCACATACATAAATCTGTATCTGGAATATATCTGTTTTGTTCCAGCATTATGTAGAAAATAAGAATTTTGTATGGGTTTTTCACTATGTTTAGGCTTAGGGTACAAGCTAAAATCTGATATAAATAGGACATAATTTTATCAATATTCTTGCATAACTTAAAAAATCCGATTTATTGGGCAGGATTTAAAACTGTGGGTTTCCATAAAGAATGTTTAAATTAAAAGGGGCGGCAGTAAAGGGGGGAAACGGTTGGGATTTTGTTTACCTAACATAGACAGTATTTTTTTGCTGGTTTTTAAGTACATGTGTGCAAAATTCCTTCAAAACTGAACTCTGTATTAAAGAATATTGTCAATAGTTAAGGGATGAAAATGGGGAGATAGCTTTTGATTTTGTAAAACTAATGTGGACAGGTATTTCACTCTTTGTTTTAAAGTATATATATGCAAATTTCCATCAAAATCGGATAAAAAATGTAGGTTTACATAGGAATTAGGGGTGTAAAAGGGGAAAGGCGCTGGTTTTTCTTACTCAGAAAACTTCTCCATGAAAAAATACATATATGTGCTAACTTTCATGGTGATCTGTGAAATGGTATTGACTGTAGCTTTGTGGAAAGAACATTGAAAAAAATTGAGGGTAAGTAAAGGGGGACAGGGTTGGGTTTATCTCTTTATTTTTCAAGTATACATGTACAAGGTTCCAACGAAATCAGATAAAAAAAGTGGTTTTATAAAAAATTAAGGGTTGTAAAAAAGGGGGGATGGAATGGTTTTTGAAGTTTTTTTGCTCATAAACCTTCTCCATAAAAAATAAATTCATGTGTCAACTTTCATTGTGATTGGTAAAACAGTGTTAATATCTATTAATCTCGGATATACTAACATACTCTGGTATATATAACATTTAATGTTCAAATGGCATAAACTCTATATATAAACTAGAATCACCATGTTGGGTTTAATATCATTATTTGTAGTAAATATTACTTCCATTCCGCAGTACAATAATTTTCAGTATGGACCTCTGTGCAACAAAAAATCAATCACTTTATTGAATATATTGATCATGCATACAGAGTTCAAATTCATTTATTTTAGTAGCATCTCAGTTGACAATTCTTTTTTCTTAGTATATTATCGTTGTGTAAATTGTCTTAATGTATCTGTAAATGATTAGGTAGCAAAAGCAGAAACAGCCTGAGTAATTACTGAGTAATAACAGCTATGACAGCTATGGATGAAAATACTTAGATATATTTATAGATTACTTAATGAACTAAAACATAAGGCATAGTGTATTTTGTAAAGAATATAATATATTCAAATGACACTATACACGGTGTTGTTATAGCCTGAAATACAAATAAATATTAGGATCACTGAAATGATTTAAGTAAATGAGATTATATTATAAGTGTTTTGTACATAATTTATACCAAGTTCTATTTCTTTATTGGTTCGTGTTGTGGAGTAATTAAAGAAAATTAATTAATAAGTTTACTGCCAGTGTTACATTCTAATATATCTCTTTTCAGTAATGTATTTTATAGCGTAGAGCAGCGGTTCCAACCTTTATTGGTACACAACCCTCTTTTAAGTAAAACAAATATTCGCGACCCACCTAATATGAGAGTCTATCTAATATCAAAAGTGGGAATTGTATGATCTCGATACGCTATCGACTATCCTACCTGCGAAAAGGTAAAGTTTAGTACAAAGGATATAATGTCAACAAAAACAAGGATTGATAATACATAAAACACAAAAATATTATAGAAAGGAAGGCGGCTGCACAGACCATCACCTAATAAAGTTGACTGCTGAAATTCCACGATTAATAGTAACGTGATCAGCATATTAAAATGCAACTGGTCTTCCAAGTCGCTTTTTGTGGAAACCACCTGCAAACTGAATTTCGTGGTTGATTGGGAACTTTATAATTGTATTTTACTGCAACCAAATGTATGAAAATATAGAAGACTGTGAGCAGGAAAACACAATGGTAAACTTACCAGTCAACCACTAAAATGGGTTTTATAGGTGTTTTCCCACCAATTCATGACTTGGCACATCAGAGCCATTTTAATTTGCAAATCGAGTTTTAACTAATCCTGGAATTTCAGCCGTCAGCTCGATGAGGCGATGCTTTGTATAGAAGCCTCCCGCTTTTTTTTACATAGATAATGAAAAATACGTTTAATTATTATAGAAACACAACTTTACAATAAGTGAGATTTCTGGCACTGTGTTTACTTATGAGGGCGTCGATAATAGGGCAAACACTGGTTAAGTCATTTTCTACACATAGTTTATTTCTGTATTTTGTTTTTCAAAAACATTAAAATATATTTGGTGGCAAAAACCTCGATTTTTCCGCGACCCACCAAAACACATGGCGCGACCCACCAGTGGGTCGCGACCCATAGGTTGGGAACCGCTGGCGTAGAGTATCAATACTATGCTCTAGGGTAATATAGACCGGTGGAAACCTGCTGTTTCTGTATGATATTTCGGGGATCCAGTTTTCCAATGCCATCAACTACATAAGTGTCAGATATGCCAACTGCCTTGTACCTTTCTAGCCTGCCATGAGGCCAAGTTTCTCGAAAGCAGCTTAACTGCCTACAATATATGAGCAACTTCAGCTATACTTCGTAGTGGAAACTGAAATGATTCCCCTCATTTTAAGTTCTATACTATTTTCTCAACATGGACACTAGTTTCATTTCATTTATGCTGCCTTGATGGATAGTCGTTCTTCGGCAGCCGTTACGTGAAGAAGTGCTCTCTGTGTGATATAATTTAAAGTATTTAGTTTTCTTTTGTTTCATCTTTGAATACTTGTTTTGTAGCCCAGTAGTCAGTCGTTCTTCGGCAGCCATTACGTGAGGCAGTGCTCTCTGTGTGATATAATTTAAAGTATTTAGTTTTCTTTTGTTTCATCTTTGAATATTTGTTTTGTAGCCCCAGTAGTCAGTCGTTCTTCGGCAGCCGTTACGTGAGGCAGTGCTTTCTGGGTGATATAGTTTTAAAGTGTGTAGTTTTCTTGTAGTTTTCTTTTGATTCATCTTTGCGTATTTGTTTAGCATCCCCGGTAGTCAGACGTTCTTCGGCAGCCGTTACGGGGAGTAGTGCCTTCTGTGATAGTTTTAATTCAAAGTGTGTGGTTAGCTTCGACTCTGTATAGTTGTTAGTCAGTAGCAGCGATCGTCAGAACCGTTACGTGACGTAGTACCTCCAGTGATAATTCACTTAAAAGTGTGTAGTTAGGTTGTAGCTTCGTCCATGCATATCAGATTGTCAGTAGCAGCAGCTGCAGTCGTTGGTCGGAATCGTTACGTGAAGCAGTACCTCCAGTTCAAGTTAATTTAAAGTGCTTAGTTATCGTAAGCTTCGTCTTTCTACATTTGGTTATTGACAAAAGGCCTCCTACTGAGAACGCATAGTGAGTCCGTTTTTCCTCGTGTACTCCTTAGTTTTTCTTTCTGTAAGGTAGTATGTGTAGGGACTGTGGTTGTTGTGTGCAGACGCAGGCTGAGGTGACTGTCCTGCGCACCCAGCTTGCAGCTTTGGTAACAAGAGTTACACAGCTGGAAGCTGCCGCAAGTGAGTGCAGTAGATGCGGTATTGGTGACCCTGTAGACGCTGATCGGCTCGCAGGTTCTCCCATACCAGTCATCGAACCTGCAGTCCAGGCCGAGATGTCGGAATCTATGCGGCCGTCGCCTAGTGGTGGCTGGCGTGTGGTGTCTGGACGTCGACGGCGCATGCGGGGGCAGTCGTGCAAGCTTGATTCCCAAGAAGGCGAGCTTGTACCTCTGTCCAATCGGTTTGACGCATTGTCTGGATCTGATTCAGTCCTGCAATCGTCGGCCTGTGAGTTGGCAGCCCCACAGCCCGCTAAGTCTGGGCAACTGCAGAAGGGGGTTTTAGTGGTCGGTAGCTCCAACGTTAGGCGATTTATTGAACCCCTTAGGGAAATGGCGAAGAGGTCGGGGATGAATTCCTGTATCCATTCATTGTGTATTCCGGGGGGTCTGATCCGAGATGTGGAACAGGCCATCCCGGATGCCATTGAACGGACGGGGTGCAGCCAGCTGCGGACTGTAGCTCATGTCGGCACCAATGATGCTTGCCGCCTAGGGACGGAGGTTATCCTCTCGTCCTTTGGGCGACTTGCAGAAAGGGTGAACTCTGTGGCCATTGGCCGCAAAATTTCGGCTGAGTTATCCATCTGCAGCATTGTCGATAGGACTGACTGTGGACCTCTGGTTCAGAGCCGTGTTGAGGGGCTGAACCAGAGATTACGGCGCTTCTGTGATAGTCATGGCTGCAGATTCCTTAATCTTCGCCCTAGGGTTGAGTCTTGTAGGAATCCCTTGGATAGATCAGGGGTGCACTACACACGGGAATCGGCTACACGGGTGGCAGGGGCCGTGTGGAGTGCATTGGGGGGTTTTTAGGCTGAGGGAGGATGACCCTGAGGAGGAAATTCAGTTGCGGGCAGCCAAGATAAATTCAGCACCGCGCATTAGGGGTAGCTTAAAAGAATCCCGAACATTAAAAGTTCTAGTAGTTAACTGCAGAAGTGTTTGTAATAAACAGGCCTGAACTCGAAAACGTTATTTGTAGTGCAGATGCTGATATCGTAATAGCTACAGAAAGTTGGTTAAAACCGGGTATAAGTTCCGGCGAAATTTTTAATAGTAACATGAACATTTTCCGTAAGGATAGGTTGCATTCCCAAGGAGGTGGTGTATTTATAGCTGTTAGTAAGTACCTCCCATGTAGCGAAATAGATGTCCATACTGTCTGCGAAATAATATGGATCAAGCTCAACGTAGCTAGGACAAAACTTGTGATAGGCTCGTTCTATCGTCCACCCGATGCAAGCGTAAATATTGCCGAGGCCTTGAGAAATAATGTAAATAATATAGCACGGCGATTTCCGGACCATACAATAATACTAGGAGGTGACTTTAACTTGCCTGATATCGACTGGACTAATTACGTTCACGTTACTGGGGTAGGGATAAAGCAGCTTGCGAAATCATTCTAGACCTTTTCTCAGATCACCATCTTGAACAGCTCGTAACTGAACCAACGCGGTTCCTCAACGGTAACGAGAATATTTTAGATATAGTTGTTACAAATATGCCCGAACTATTCACGGATATTTCTACCACCGCAGGAATAAGTGATCACAAAGCTGTAATTGCTACAGTAAAACTAACAACCACGCGCAGAAAGAAAAAAGATGAGGATCGTTTACAGATTCGAAAAGGCTTCAAAAGAGTGTTTTACAGCGTATTTGAGGGATAATTACCAAACCTTCTTAGTAGCAGGAGGCACCGTTGAAGAGAGGTGACATCGATTCCTACATATAGTTGGGGAAGGTATGAACTTGCATATACCGAAACGGACAATCAGGGAAGAGAACGATCCCCCATGGTACACACGGGAGGTTGAAAGGTTACTCAAGAAGCAAAGGAAGATACATGCACGATCAAAAAGGACGGTGCATCGGACTGATTTAGATAAGTTAGAGGAGATAAGGGGATGTGTTAAGAATGCAATGCGTGAGGCATTTAATAACTTTCGTGAAAATTCTCTCTCTAAGAGCCTCACTGAAAACCCTAAGAAATTCTAGTCGTATGTAAAAAAAATTAGTTGTAGTGGGAACAATAAGCCAGTTCTAATAAAAGATGGACGGGAGGTTGAAGACAGCCGCGACAAGGCTACCTTATTTAACGCCGAATTCAAAAATTCATTCACGCAAGAAAACTTGGAAAACGTCCCCCACTTTACTACATCGTGTGGAATTAGAGATGGATCCGATAGAAATTGACAGCGTAGGAATTGTAAAGCAATTAAAACTCCTGAAGTGGGGTAAAGCGCCGGGTCCCGATGGTATACCGGTAAGAGTATTTTCTGAATACGCAGAGGATATTGAACCATTTCTGTCAGATATATTCCGTAAATCACTAGAAGAGAGAAAAGTACCTTCTAGCAGGAAAATAGCCCAGGTAATTCCCGTTTTTAAGAAAGGAGATCGGAGTGATCCTAGGAATTATCGACCCATATCTCTAACATCGGTCTGCAGCAGAATTCTGGAACATGTCATATGCTCGAACATAATGAAGTTTTCTAGATGAGAACGAGTTACTTACACCATGTCAACACGGATTTCGGAAGAAGCGATCGTGTGAAACACAATTGGCCCTATTTTCCCACGACATAATGAAAGTTATCGATGCAGGTTCGCAAGTTGATGCGATTTTTTTGGATTTCAGAAAGCTTTTGATTCTGTGCCACACAACCGACTTTTAGCGAAGATTCGAGCTTACGGTATTTCGGCTCAGATTTGCGAGTGGGTACGTGATTTCTAACTGGTCGGTCACAATATGTCGTTGTTGACGGGGAAGCCTCTTCTAAGATAAATGTTACTTCGGGCATTCCTCAGGGAAGTGTAATAGGTCCACTTCTTTTCTTAATATTTATAAACGATCTAGGTGACAACGTCAAATGCTGGTTGCGATTGTTTGCTGACGATGCGGTTATCTATAGGGAAATAAGGTGCTCCGACGACTGCTTGGAAATTCAGCGTGATTTGGATGCTATTTTCGATTGGTGCCGTAAATGGCAGCTTACACTTAATTGCAAAAAGTGCAAGGCAATGCGGATAAGTAACAAGAAGAATCAGGTTGTTCACGAGTACAAAATAAACAATTCACCTGTCGACACGGTTTGATTCCGTGAAGTATCTGGGGGTGATAGTACAAAGCAACATGAAATGGACATGCACATAACTTCCGTCGTAGGCAAGGCCAATTCTAAATTACGATTCATAGGTCGTATTTGAGGAATTGTAATGCTCAAACAAAGGAGATAGCGTATAAAACACTAGTGCGTCCGCATCTGGATTACTGTTGTGGGGTTTGGGATCCGTATCGCAAGGGTCTGATTGACTCAGTTGAGAGGGTGCAGAGGAGAGCCGCTAGATTCGTGACTTGTTGTTACAGCCCTTATGAAAGCGTCACAGAATTGATACATAGATTGGGCTGGGATAGTTTGGAAGACAGACGACATAGCTTGCGTTCTAATTTATTGGAAAATATGCGAAAAAATTTAAATTTCGAGTGCAATGAAATACTTCTTCCGCCAACCTATTAGGTCGCAATGACCGGAGGGATAAGATTAGAGAAATAAGATGCCGTACTGATACTTATATGTATTCCTTCTTTCCTCGCACTATTCGGGATTTGAATTGGCGGGTTTAGGATTGGTGCTTAGCACCCTCTGCCACCCACAATGTTTGTGATTCGCAGAGTATGGATGTAGATGTAGATGTGGCATATTATATCTATAATTACCAATTACCATATTGATCTATTAAAAATTTTCCTTTAACTGTTTTAAGATCTATTACAATTTTCGTTTAACTGTTTTAAAACCTTTAGAATCAATCTTTTATTGTCACTATATAACCACCAAAGCACATCTGAGAATTCAGAAAAAGTGATGTCAGTCATTGGCTAGATACTGCTGCACTATAGACACCTGGTATAAATGACACCTGGGGTTATTAGCCACCAAATGTTGCTAATAACAGTTTAAACAAACATCATGCTATTATACTCAGCCACAATCAATATTAATGATCAGTAGTTATGAAGGGGAATTTCGTAAGCTTTTTTGTATGTGTAGCATGAAGCCTGACTGTCTATTAATTTATGTGAAGTATTGCAGACTTTATTTTGATTTAAGGATCCACATATTTTGTAATAAAACTTTGTACTTTATTTACATTCATTTGTTGTCTCATTAAAGGAGTTAAATAAAGTCAGTTTAGTACACAGGACAAATAAAATTCCACGGCATTTGAGAACATCAGTTCAAATGATCCCTAGTCCAAGTAGCTCTTTTAATTCTGATCCTAGAAACAATAGCCTAAAGTGAAACATAATTTCATAAATATCTGAAACAAACCTCTGGGTATTCATAAAAGAATTGTGTTAAATTAACTCCGTAAATATACACTTTATGTAGAAACTGATATAAACAGTAATATCTGACTAAATCATAAACAACAAAAATTAGAACTAAATGCCGATTGGATCAGTATTATTTCTAATTATAAATTGTAATAGGGATGTAAGGGTTATTAGCCTCTTCCTACCAAATGTCAATCTCTCCTTCATGTGGAGCAACCTGTTTGTACAGATGATGCTCTGGTGTCTGAAATATTCTGGTAAAAGGAGTCACCCACTGCTTCCCAAAGGCCTCCTAAAGAGGGCAGAAGAGTAGGGAGTGGTTCAGGCCACCCTCTTGCCCTTGAGATTGGAACAGCCCATAAAGGCAGATGAATGGGAAATAATCAATGACATGGGGATACAGAAGGTAGCAGGAAAACTACATTAAAGACCCTAAGGGCATACTAAAGATATATAATCCTCTTAAATTATAAATAGAATAATGGCTTTCCTGGGTAAAATATTCCAGAGATAAAATAGCCCCAATTGGATATACAGGTGCAGACTGCTGCTTAGTGAGGACATCAGAATGGATAGAAGCATTCTATGAGTTAGAGCGAGGAACGTTAGAAGACTGAACAGCAGCAGAGATAGAAAACTGAAGGAGAGATGGAATAACTTTAGATAGATGTCATTGGGATTAGTGAGATAACTGGAAGAATGCAGAGGATTTCTGGTCTGGCAACACAGAATAATAATTAAGCTGTGGTGTAGTTACTGGTATAGAATTTGTAATGAATAAGATAATAGGAAAACAGGTGAGTTATAATAATAGTTTATTGACAGAGTTTTTTGATGAGGGTAGTCATAGCCTGCTCAATCACATTAGTACAGGTGTATATTTGCCAATGTCACAGGAAGATGATGAACAAATAGGAAAGTATACACTTACACTGAAGGATTAATCCAAAGTATGAAATGTGAGGAACATCTATATAATCATTGGTGACTTGAATGTGGCAGCTGGAGAAGGAAAAGAGGGTATATAGTAGGAAATTTTGTCTAGGAAAAGATATGAGTGAGAAACAGGTTGTTAGAATTTTGTAAAAAATATAAACTCATCATTAAGAACCATGTACAAAAGATCTATATGTGGAAACACCCTGATGATACAGGTAGTTATCGATAGATTATATCATGGTGAAACAGGCCAAGGAATCAAGTTCTAGACTGTACAGCATATCCAGGAGCAGACATTGGCTAACCAGAATCTGTAGGCTGAAGTTCACGAGCATAAAGAAGCAATAATAACGTAACAGACTGGAAGTAAACAGCATGAAACATCTAATATGAGGGGAAATTTACAAAGATGGTAGATATGGGGCTAAAACAACTCTAATTGAACTCTGAGGATGAATGGAATGTGTTGAGGAATAAATAATCAAAACTGGTAAAGAAACATTAGACTTCAGGGAACAAGCCACCTGGAAACATTGTACCACAGAAAAGAGTGTATAAACATTAAATCTACAGATGGGAAACCTTATCAACACAGAAGGTAGAATAAACCAAAGGAAGATATATAGAGAGAAACAGTATGATGGTTTTGATTTGAACAACATTGCACTGCAAAAAAGGTGATGTCAATTTGATGATTTATACAATTTGATCGAGCTTTTGAATGATTTGAAAACAAATAAGGCAGTTGGATAGATGCCTGAAAATCTCCTGAAATCCCTAGGAGGAGAAGGGAGCGAATGATTATTGAAACTTATATCAAAAATTGAAGGGATCGGAGAGATATAGTCATAAGCCACACTTTTGTCGAAATTGAGTTATTCACGCTACGATATTCTTAACGATGCTCTCCTCATCTTGGATTGAAAAAGTTCAGACTTTCTCCTACAGGTTGGCACGTGAAGACGTAGTGTAGTTCTATACTCTGCCATCTGGTGTCATTTTCAGAAAATACATAGTCACAAGCACATCAAAATGGCTGAATGCTCAGGTACATCTGAAGATGATTCGCACGTTCTAGGCGTATATGACAGTGACAGTAGTGTAAATGAGGATTCTGATCCTTTTGACAGCGATTCTGATGAGTCTTGGTATCCATCAAGCAACAGTACTAGCTCAGATTATGTTTGTATGTATATAAAATATTTTTACCAGTGACCATTGTGTAGTGGCTTGTGACTTTGTTTCTCTATTCTGCATTTAACATTTTTATTATTTCCATGGAACTTTAAAATCGCTGTATCTCAAAACGAGTTGAATGTGGCTTATGACTATATCTCTCCGATCCCTTCAATTATGAAACACAGGAGATTCAAACTGATTTTAATAAAAGTACTATCTTTGCACGTTTGAAGAGAGCACAAGCTGATAAATGTTAGAATTGCTACACCATAAGTCTGAAATTCCAGGCTTCAAAATTACTGATCAGAATAATATACAAAAAAGATGGAAGTGGCAGTAGAAGAGAGAGTGGGTGAAGATCAATTTGAGTATAGAAAAAACTGTGGTAAAAGAGAAGTGATTCTGGCTTAAGATTAATATTTAAAGGGCAAATCAAGAATAATAGATACTTTTATGGTAATTATTGATTTAGAAAAACTTTAGATAATGTTAGGCAGGACAAGATGATAAACTTTTTGAAGAAGCCAGGTCTCAAATACGGAGAAAGAAGATACTGCTGATGTTTGGGATGACAATAACAGCATGCACCATGAAACAGGAGTTTAAATTATTTGAGTCATGAGTGATGGCATGGGCAGCAACTGGGTGCTTGTGGTTCTGTGTGAATACTGTCTGTCAGTGGTCAATTATTCTTATGGAAAGTGAATTTGAAGTCAAACCTACATATGAAACCAGCAGTGGTTGCATGTTAACTGGTATATTACATGGGAGGTTTTGCAGATTGTGTGCATTTATATGTACCATAGCCTCCAGCCATTGCTTTAATAAAGAAACATACTTTTTATCTAATATACATTGATATCAAGCAAAGAAGATTTAAACTAAAACCTATAACTGTAAAGTATAAGCATTATCTAGAAACTAAAATAGGATGGCTCAATCTTACCTTGTTTGCAAAAATGAGGTAGGAGGATGTGTGGAGTCCTGATGCAGATGAAACCCAGTCAAATTTTTAAATATTTGTCGGCAGTGCATACACACATACGATGGGTAGGACACAGCTGTGAGATGTTCAACATGTTTTGTTAGAGAACTCCAAGATAAAAATAACTTTGCACAAATAGCACATACAACTTGAAAATCTCTCTCTTGCTTCAAAGTAATTTCACTGTTATGATAAGGTGTATGGGCACACAATGTTGACAGATCTGAGAAAATGAAACCACACTGTTTACAAATATACTGTGGAGTGTTTACAAGTGATTCATGGCAGAACACATGTCTTATTAGCAAATCCCTTGTGTTGTAACCTGCAGACATTTAGCACACACAAACTGCAGTGACCTCGTAGCAGATGTGTTTTCTACCATACCTGTATCCTCTTGGTCATGACACTGGGCTAGGCTTTGATGAAATCTAATTATTACCCTGCAAAGAGAAAAAAATCAGAGCCTTCGCTAAGGATAGGCACTAAAATTTATGGATTAAGTTACATACAGTCACACGACGATACATTAAAAACCAATTACAGTTCCATATACCAGATAAATGTTAAACTGCTACACTTTATACAAATGAAACACAAAAATGGTTTTTAGGCTATATAAATGACAAAGGAAAGGGAAAATGACTCTTCACTCACCAAAGATGAAGGTTGCAACAAATAAAAAAATATATGATGAACACAAACAAATACAACATTTCTGTTTTCATCTTATTCATGTAATAGAAACAGAGTCAAGTAGTTCAGAAGGTGTGCATATGCCGAACTTTATCACATGACTACATGAATTAGCGGTATGTTAGGAAATACAGAGATGTTATATATATATCACAGGTGGTCATGAAAGTAATGATATAACAAAAGGGGCAGTAATATTAAAATGAACAGTATATAAATAAATAACTTAATTAGTTAAATGATAATACCAATAATAATGAGCGATGGATCAAATGATGGAATTTTATTGGTTTTGATGCCAGGTGGGTGTCTGGTATCCAGGATATTTTACAGCTGCCACAAAATTCCATACAAAACTATCCTCCCTACATCCTTGTTGTCTGTGGTAGACATGTCTGTTCTGAATCTCTCTCCCCGTACTAATAGAACCTATCCCAAGCCCTTATTTCCTGCTCTTACTCAGCAGATCTTGCACATAAACAATCACCAATGCAACCACAAACCTCCCTGTAACCACTCCCACCAGGCACCTCCAAAATCACACCACAGCCATGACCTTGTGCCCAGTTCTTGCCTGGCCTCGAATCTGTCAATCAATCTTAGAACAGGGGCATGACTTCCTTCCCTCCTTCCCGAAATGTGTACTCATTTACCAAACATTTTACCAACTGTATAAACTGCTCTCGGGTGACTAGCTGAGTCAAGAGTGCGTTGTCACACGATATTTCGGCGACTTGAAGCATTGCCGCCATCTTCTGGTGAAGTGCCGGGTGCAGCCAAAAGGCTTAGTTCTTATAGCCTGCCAGGTGGCCCAGTGCGCGGGAGTGTTGATCGCGTCCGTGATTGGTCGGCGTAGGCACCGCCCGGCCGCCGGAGTGGGGGTAGTGCTGGTGCGCCTAGCTGGTGCTCAGTTGAGTCGGGCGCCTCGCGTCGTGCGGGCCTAGGCAGCGCCGCTGACGCATCGCTTCGATGACCGGCGTCCAAGCATCACTGAGTTGGTACCGCCGTCTCGGTTTACTAGGTTTGAGGCAAGACGAATTTCAACAGCTTCCGTGAGAATGCTGACCCAGAAACCTCTAGCGTGCGCCAGTACTCTGGTGCTTTCAAAGTCAAATCTGTGGCCCTGTTCGAGGCTGTGTTCTGCCACCGCTGACTTTTCCTTTTGCCCTAGACGAACGTGCCGAGCATGTTCTAAACATCTCTGGTTGATACACCATATTGTCTGCCCGATGTACCTTTTCCCGCATTCACAAGGGATGCAGTATACCCCAGGCGTCCGCAGAGCAAGGTCATCCTTGGGGGATCGCAGGATGTTTTTTTTTCGGCGGTGAAGTTATATGTTTTTGATCCCACCTTTTGCTAGAACCCGCCCTATCCTCGACGTTGTGGCACGCTAGAGGTTTCTGGGACAGCATTCTCACGGAAGCTGTTGAAATTCGTCTTGCCTCAAACCTAGTAAACCGAGACGGCGGGTACCAACTCAGTGATGGTTGGACGCCGGTCATCGAAGCGATGCGTCAGTGGCGCTGCCGAGGCCCGCACGACGCGAGGCGCCCGACTCAACTGAGCACCAGCTAGGCGCACCAGCACTACCGCCACTCCGGCGGCCGGGCGGTGCCTACGCCGACCAATCACGGACGCGCTCAACACTCCCGCGCACTGGGCCACCTGGCAGGCTATAAGAACTAAGCCTTTTCGCTGCACCCGGCACTTCACCAGAAGATGGCGGCAATGAATCAAGTCGCCGAAATATCGTGTGACAACGCACTCTTGACTCGGCTAGTCACCCGAGAGCAGTTTATACATTCTCAACGCCGAGGAAAGACTTCGTTCTTATATATTTTACCAACTATCCCCCATACATGTTTCAGCAAACCACCTAACCTCAAAAACATTTTGGTTCACAAATACCAACCACTCCAAAAGTACAATATGGTTCTCTCTGTACAATAGACCTGCCTGCAAAACTTGCAACATGCATCCTCCCACTACAACTTATTCCAACCTTGCCACAGGGGCACCTTCCCCCTCATTAGACATGCCACATGCTCCACAACAGATATCATATACCAGCTAGCTGCTGCAACTGCACTATTTCCTATGTAGGCCTCACTACACAGCAACTCTCAGTCAGAATGAATCGCCACAGACAAACAGTCCACACCAGCAACTTATACCTTCCAATACCAGAAAATGCCAATTATCACAATTCTAACAATCTTAATGGCTGTTTCACCAGAGAGCTATCAGAGTTTTCCCTGAAACCACCACTGGTTCAGAACTTTGAAGATGGGAACTTGCATACCAAAATATCCTGGATACCAGACACCTAACTGACCACAATCACTGAGAAAATTTTGCCTTATGACCCATCACACATTATTATTAGTATTATCATTTAACTAGTTACAAATTTCTTCCAAAACATATTTATTTATTTATATACTGTTTGTTTTAATATTTCAGACCCTTTTGTTATATTATTAATTTTATCACCACTTGTGATATATATAACATCTCAGTCTTTCCTGACATATCAATAATTCACATGTTATGTGACAAACTTCAGGATGGGCACACCTCCCTAACCACATGATTCAGTTTCTATTACATGAATAAAGTGGAAACCGAAGTATTGTATATGTTTGTGTTCGTCATATCTGTTTTCACTCGTTTTGACCAACTGTGGTGAGTGATGAGTCATTTTCCCTTTCTTTTGACATATACATACACGTTATACTAAGATACATTCATTATGTATTGTATCTTACTAAGTAATTATGTCTCTGAAATGTTTGAATTCTAAAATACTTAACCAGAATTTTGAGGAGATAATACATAAAGATAATAATCTACTTAATGATCAGAACCACCTTGCTAACAGGCAATTTTTTTGAGAGCTTCTCACCTATACTCATAACTCAATAATATGACACGTTGGACAACTATTGATCTCCTCAAAATTCTATTTTTGTGCATATCAAACATTTGTATAATAGACGCTGTTCAATTTTATAACATCTGTTGCATCTATACGTCGCAGGTGGCGCCATCTGCCATTAAACTAGTTACCGCCACAATGTACAAGCTAGTCAGCAGTAAGCTGCTGCCCAGGTTAGACGTGATGCTGGCTCTGTGATACACGTTGGCTGCCGGATGGATAGCTATAAAATGTATTTTAATGTGTGACTTTAGTACAAAATGTACTATTTTATTGAGAAGAGTTTTTAGATTTATGTAATATTTTTTAACAAGTGAGTATGCCCAAACTTTCATGTATATAACTCCAAGCTTAACATCAGAGGCACTAATAATGTATAATATCCACAGGTTCTGAAGAAGACTCCCTTAAGGCGGGTAGAAACGGTAAACAATAAATTCAATGAATATTGCAACAGGTTGGCTGTGTTTCATTTTACAAATATTATTATAAATTGGTTACAGTCATATTATTACTGCAAACAGTATTTGCAACTAACACTCTGATTTAGTGAAAGAAAATTGTTCCATTGTTGTGGGGACAATTTTTGAAATTATAATTCTAATCTACATCTACATATATACTCTGCAATTCACAAAATTGTGGGTGGCAGAGGGTGCTCAGCACCAAAGCTAATCTCTGCTGTGCATTCCAATCCCTAATGGTACGAGGAAAAAAAGAATTCATATAAGAATCAGTACGGCACCTTATTTCTCTAATTTTATCTTTCCTGTCCTTCCGACTCAAATAGGTTGGTGGAAGAAGTATTTCACTACACTCATGGGTGAAAGTTGGAGTACGCATGTTTTCCAATAAGTTTAAACGAAACGTGTGTCGTCTATCTACCAGAGACTCCCAACCTAATCTACTAATCAGTTCTGTGACGCTAATCATAGGGGAATTATGCTGAAGATATATCCTCTCTTGCATGTCTAGCAAATCTTCCTCTTTAGAATTCAAGATATCATGGGCATTGAGCACGTTGGGGAGGAATTAATTCTTCATCACTGTCATAACAAATATCGCTTTGTACTAATCTGGACAAATAAATTTCTAATTTCACCATCTGTCAGAGGCTTATTAAATAGCATCAGTCATCTTTTGGGGCAAAAGGCCCTGCAAAACTATCATCACTACAACTTATATTTCAACATTTTTTTAAACTAATAAAGCTATACATGTGAAATCACTTGCCATTATAACTTGTTGATACTTTTACTATATGCCAATAACAGCAGAGACACTGCAGAGATAATGCCAACTGAAGGAGAGAATAAATGTTGAGGCAACGGCTACTGAGACATAACTCCACACCACACACTAGTGCATGATTAGCACTTTAGCGTTGACATCTCACCATGTGATGGCGTGTGATTAGCAGTGAACATGTTAAGTGGATACATATATAGACAAAGAAAAAATAAATGAGTGACAGTGATTTTTATAAATTAAATTAATATTGAAAAGTTTATTCTATTCTTTGGTATATACAATACTTTTAGTACTTAAAACAAGCCCATTGATTATATACAGCTGTAATAGTACTTAGCAAAACAGAGCAATGTGGTAGCTCAATGATTAAATCTCTTTACTTCAAATATTTTTTGGTCTGTTGTAAGGTTCAAATTCACGTGGAAGCAGAAAATTTTAAGAGATGTATATGATCAATTATTTATTTTACCCCCTTCAGTAGGATCTAACCAACCTTTGGGTTGTGGACTAAGTTTTTTTTTTTTTTTTTACTTTAAAACAAAGAGAAAAATACGGTCTACAGTGTTCCTTAGATACTGGATATAAAAGTTCTAATATTTTATCCCATTTATTGGATTTTATAAAAAAAATTCCATCAGCATCCACATTGGCAGATTTTCCTATCAATACAAAAACCGGAAAAGTTGCTTTCATAAATTAGTATTGATAGGGGAGTAGGGCAATAGTGTGTGCAGTTTTTAAACTAAATAAAACACAATTTTTCATTTATTTTGAAACATCTGTATGCAGGATCAAATAAAAACTATAGATTCTTAAATTTTTAAGTTCGGGTTTCTTGGTTGTCAACTATCCAGTCAAAATTAGTCCAACACCATTTGACAGGAAATGTTTTGGGCTCTCTGAGTATCACAGATATCCCTATCCAGTTTGGTTACAATCCCTACCACTTTCGAGATATTTGAGAGCAAATTTTGCTTAAGGGAGATTGGTGGTTTTTGTAAACCAAAGAAATGTAGGAAATATTTTTCTCACCATTTTAAAGTAAACATATGTCAAGTTACATCAAAATCAGACATAAACAATGGGTTTGTATAAAGAACATTTACGAAAATTAAGGGGAGTAAAGGATAAGAAGGGTTACATTTGGCAAACTAAATATTGACAGTATTTTTCTCTTTGCTTTAAGTTTTTTCTAAAACTAATTTAGTCCCCAACCCAGATGGTGCAAACTAAGCCATTGATCATACACAACTCAAAAATTCCTGTTTCCACTGGAATTGGCACCTTTCACCAGACCAAGATACTTTTGAATGTAAGAGACTTAACCATTACGCTACCAAACCACTATTTTTTTTAACTACAGATGAGCTAAATACTATCAAAGCCAGATAAAAACTATGAGTGTTGGAAAAAACTGAGGGCAGGCATAAAGGAGGAGAGGGAAACTATGGGTTTGTGTGAACAATATTGGCATAAATTATAGGTGTGTAAAGGAGGAGAGAGGTTAGGACTTGTAAACAAAACACATACAGTATTTTTCTATTTGTTTTAAAGTATACATATGCAGTTTTTCATCAAAATATGATAAAATCTATGTATTTGTATGAAGAATATTGTCAAAAATTTTGGGAGTGGATGTAAAGGTGTAGAGGGGTGGGGTTTTGCAGACACAAGTGGACAGTACTTTCTATTTGTTTTAAAGTTTACGTGTGCAAAGTTCCATCGATATTGGATAAAAACTGTGAGTTTTTTTAAAAAAAACATTTGAATAAAATTGTGGGGTGCGTAGGGGAAGAGAGGGTGGTTTTTTATTTGTTTTGGTCAGAAACATTTGCAGGCACGCACAGAATAACTCATAAAAGTTCATCATAATCAGATAAATGGTATAGGAACGCACAGAAGACGAAAAACCAACAAAGAAACATTCATTTTTATGTATTACATGAGGATGCCATGTATTATGGGCCTTCATAATGTAATTTGAGAAAGTTAGTCAAGCAAAGTTAGTGTGAGCAAATGTCAATTACAAACCATTAAGTGGAATCATATTAGGCGATCAAACTGCTCATGGTTTTAAGGCAGTTTTCTATAGTCATTTAGCCTTGTCAGCTTGCATTCAGATACACAAACTGTAGCTTTAAAAAGCTTACAAATTTCTGAGATATATATAATGTCATCCCTCAGTTTAGATCATCTTTAAAAACTTTGTATAGTTAGGCCATAAGGACCAAGCAAATATCAACAGTAATATCAAATCAGAATGTGACGAAGATCATGTGCTGTAAAATTTATTAAGTAACAACATCGGTTCTAACATGTGTCAAACTATTTATTTAACCTCAACAACTAAAAATTGAATTAAAGGATTTTACCTGATGTAAAGCCACTTACATATGTAATGAAGTGTAACCCACTTTCGTTTATAATTTGCTTGGCTTATACAAGTATTTAGCAGATACTAACATTGTCCTGACCAATGCAATGAATGTATTGTATTGTACATATTTAATATATTTAAAAAAACTTCACATGTAACTTCAACAAGTGAAGAGGGAGGGATATTAAAAAACAACTATAGAATTGCAAAACAGTATCTAAGCAACATACAGCTATCGGAAAAGCATTAATAAATACACACAAAACAACAGGATAGAAATCAGGTTACATCACAAATACAAAAAAATTAATGTGTTCGCTGATAATAGGAAGAATGCCTTTGTTTACAAATCACAATGTAAAGAGTTTCACATCGATGCATTGTAGTGGTCAACTACTGTTAAAAGCACAAACGAACTTCAACAAACTTAAAATTCTTGAAAATTACTTTCAGGGTTTCTGTACTGAAATTTGCTCGTATCTTTCGAGTGATGAAAGAGGAAATATTAAACTTTTGTGGAATATTTAACTCAAACGTATGCATGCATAATTAGCACTTATGTTACACTTGTGAAAATGGAAATTGATTTAATTTACGATTGTATAATGCCAATCCCATAACAAATACACATTTTTCCGAGTAATGGTTGGGGGCATCAACGAACTTTTCTTTCTCCGAATTGTAAAAAGGAACGCAGGAACAGCTCGATTCCACAAACACCATAAAGACAGCAACGTACCTCCTGGTTGATGAATTCCACGTTTATTGCTTCCACACTACTGCAGTCTCTCGTGTTTCCAACGCGATATTGCAATATTACAGTAAACACACGCCTTAAGCCACGAAGCAGCTGACGACAAACAGAACCGAAGCAAAGATACTGCCCGCGAAAGGAGAACATTCCACTCCTGGTTTACTGTACGATTTACATTACGCAATACAATTGGTGATTATTTCAAACTTTTCCTTCTATCCCCAAATTTTACAGACACAATAAAAAAAATTACCATCACACCAGTAAGGAACTAACGGCGAAATTGCTGCAAATATTTCGAATAAACAAAATATTTAATATGAAACTGTAAAATTTGTAGCTGTAGTTATAGACATAATTTAAATTGGGGCTAGATTCTACCAATTTACTAAGCGACTGAGTGCAGCCACAGTTGTAACTCGTTCAATATTAGCAATAGTTGCCCTCAGTGTGACGAAATTGGTTCATTTTGCTTATTTTCAATCCCTAACGCCAACTGCAATAGTCTTCTGGGAAATCCAACTCGAAGGGTTGAAAGATTCAGTACTCATT
>JARYHS010005357.1:0-29716 GCA_031002005.1 Vandiemenella viatica
AGTTACAGTTTTTTCTAAAACCATACCTGGCAGTGTATGGGTTACACCGTCTGATTTCGTTTTGCAAGGATTTTGACCGTTTGAGTTCCACCTACCGAACTGGCATTTTCAGTTATGCTTGTGTACGGACTGAGCTGTGTGTATACGTTATACATAGGTAAATCAAATAGAACCAACACAATATTTCAGATAGTCTTGTAAAAGGAACTAAATGAGTCAAGCACAGTACAAAGCTTAATTGAGGTTAACTTATTTAGCTCGCCCCAATAGTTCAGTTAGCTGCAGCACCGGACTAGTGTCCGGCGCTGACACTGGGTTAGATAGTTCGAGTCCTGCCGCTGGAAGAAATTTTCATCATCATGACTTAGGCGGCAGCGTAGGAGAGGTGATGGTGCACAATTCATAATCACCAGATTGTGCGCCAAAGTCCTGGGTTAAATACAAAACCTCTCTACGCTGCGTATGGAGTTGATGATTAGTTCATCAGAAAGGACGTTAAGCTTTGCGGACCTGCGGTGACTTCCACCCTTTCCCTACTTTCATTTTTCCTCCACAACACAAACAGCACGATACACCGAACACAAACATTACCACACATACAACAACACTTATGGACACTGTCACACTGGGGAAGGCAACGGGACACCACCCCAGCTCATCTTCCCAGACATTCCCACGGAGGGATAAACAACCCCACTGCAACTGCCTACCACCGACATGGGCCAGGCGTTCATAGAAGAAGATAAATTCCTTTCTTGAAACATCACGCTCAGATGTAAGATCGATCCTCGATTCTATTTATTTATGGTATTCTGTTGTCAAAATGGGCACACATTTGCGTAGAAGTTGTAATAACGCTGTCTTATTTCATAAGTCTAAATGACTGAGACGAGCGGGTGTTAAATATAGCCTGTTGTTGTGATTACACGAGAGGCAGTCAAGAAGTTTGCGGAATTTCATTGTAACTCTTTATTAACAAAAGATAAGTACACATTTACCTGATTTCCTTCAAAGAAGACTCATTCTGAACACACACACACTTGCTCCACCGCTCCTGCCATTGCTGGAAACAACGATGAAAATACTATTTTGGTATCTTCCGAAGTACAGACGTCACTTTGGTTTTGATGCGTTCCACGGTGGCAAAACGGTTACCTTTGACGCCCATTTTCATCTTGGGAAAGAGTCAGAAATCCGATGGCACTAAATCCGGTGAGTGGGGGGCTGGTGGAAGAGTGGAATGTGCTTTTCTGCAAGCCACGTCTGCACAACAATCGATGTGTGGGAGGAAGCATTGTCGTGATGCAGTGACCATCCCACGCCATCGGATTTCTGACTCTTTCCCAAGATGAAAATGGGCCTCAAAGGTAACTGTTTTGCCACCGTAGAAGATATCAAAACCAAAGCGACGGCTGTACTTCGGAAGATACCAGAACAGGAATAAAAAACAGAGAGAGTGAAATACGTTGGTTGTTCCTCAGGTCAGTATTGGGTCGCCTGGGTTATTGCACTCAAGCGTAAGACGAACCAACTTAAAACAAAAAACAAAAAAATCGTATAACTTCACGCCATTTGCACTGCTGGGACATTTTGAATTGAGCCCAGGTATTCATTCACAATTTTGCTGGTTAGGAAATGTGTAACACCACTTGTCCAACCCTCCTCTTCATGCATCACCTAACGACAACTTCTTGAACCACCTGGACTTTAATCAGCCAATCTCTTGCACAGTTACTGTGCCTTGCGACCACGTACTGTAGGCTGCCACACTTAATTAGGAAACAATAAATCCTGCTAAAATTATTGCTTTGCTCAAACCTTCATTAAAGTGGAAGATTAGTGTTATTTGTTCGCTGATTAAATATTAAAGTGATAATGTGGGTTCCACGAAGAATCAGGTGAGCAGCTGTGTTTGCTCCTATATTTTCGCTCTCTTCCTTTCTTTCTGTACTTGGGTTCTCAAATTTCTAGAAGTCATTTCTATTTACTATCTTTTGAAACATGCCTTTGATTCCCAGAATTTTATGATTGTCGAAGAAACACAGGAACACTTCAGTATTGTTCACATTGTTTCTTCTAAACAATATTCAAATTAATTTAATTGCAATGGAGTGCTTGCTCCGGATGCAATTTACCTACACACCCACTTTTCCACTTTCCTTTTTCCCCTACTTTTGCCCTCTACTAACTTTAAATTATTTTAGCGTTTTTTGTATATTATTTTTCTCAGTAATTTATTCCAATCCCTGACCTCCTTACCTGCGAAAGAAAACCCACAACCTTATACCTGAAATAGAGTGCAAGTTGTGATTATGATCAGCTTTTTCCTTACATGCACCTCTCCTAATTCTTCCATCAACCAACTCCACACAATCAATATACGCCGTGTAGTCTCCCATGACTCTCTTAACTCTCCTCCTGTCTTCTAATGAATACCACTTTAGCTACTTTGTCATATCAGTTACTGTGTTCTGCAGTATTTTCCAGAGACAAATCTAGCAGCTCTTCTTTGCACCTTCTTCGTATTTGGTACTCAGAATGTGGGTCCCATGCTACACCACCATATTCGAGCAATGGTCTGACCGAAGTTATGTAACCCAATTTCTTTACTTCCTGGTATATTGCCTCATCACTCTTTGCAACAAGTGAAGGATTTTGAAATCTTTTCTTACTACCTATCCAGTGTGTTCTGCCCAGTACAGTTTATTATCAAATATTATGCCAGGTATTAACATTTCAAGTCTTCAACAAGCAATTCTTTCACCATCCTAAAATCTCAGTCTTTAATTTGTTATCGCTGTACCTAATAACCTGACTCTTGTTTGCATTTATCTTCATCCTACCCAACTAGATATCCTGTGCAGATCACCCTGCAGCTGTTCACAGTCTTCTATTGTTTATATCGTATTGTAAAGCATTATGTCATCTACATCCAACCAAACTTTTGATAGTAGACCTTCAACACAATCATTCATTGGAATAACGAACAGGAATGGTCTCAATGTGCTACCCTGTGGCAAACCCATTTTAACTGCCACTTCTTTTGACAATGCATTTTCTACGCTAATTTTTTTGCTTACTACCTTTTAAGAATTCTTCTTCCCCGAAAATCACTTACTCATCCACTCCAATAGATTTATCCTTATTTAACACCATTTTTTGGCTCGCTCTATCAAACGCGTTTGAAAGATCTAGTGCTACACTACCAATATGGCCTCCCTTTTCCATTTCATCCGAAATATCTTGCATTAAACTGACGCTGTCATTGTTTTCATACCTTATATATATGAGAGTAATATAACTAAAGCATAGGAAGGGATGGAGGATTGCATCAAGCCAGTCGAAAGACTGATGACAGCAAAAAAAAAAAAAAAAAAATGTAAATACAGGTATATACAGCTACTTTGTTCGTATTCATAGATTTCATATTGATTATTGTTCGATTTTTTACTATTTAGATAAATTATCACTTTGCTAAATTACATTAAAACCCATATAGTGTTTTAAGATTCGTCGAATGTTCTACTTTTTATGGAACTATTTATCCTACCACGGCACAAGTATCGTATATGTTAAACCATACCATAAACTACCACTATACGTTAGTTTCGTTGTAAGTTTTGGTTAGATGTTTAAAGTTAAATTATGATTTGAATATACCGAATAAAAAAGAAAATGAAGTGTTAGGTAGGACTGTGTAGCACAATAAGGATAATTACCTGTTTCTAGCGTTCACAAATCTGAGTGCAATATTAGCTGTTTGGCAGGTAGGACAGTTGTCTGTAAGGGAAGGAACAATACGTCATAGCTAAATAAGTGAATTGCGATGTGGCTCAGTGGCTAGAGTGTTATGTTAAAATCACCTTTTCGTGTTCCCGCGTGGGTCCGAGTTTTCAAAGACCTTTTAATATGCTCTGTCAAGCATTACTTTGTAGTTGTAAACTGCGTTAGAACAATTCAGTAATTCGGATTCCACGTTAAACTGTTTGTCCTATCTGCTCGGTAGGATTATAGTATTTTGTAAAGCGGCTACGACAGAGACGATTTGTTCCACCGAAAAAAGTTGACACCATGTTATTAGAAAACACAAAATTATTTTTGCAATATTTCTTGTGAAATGAAATTTTAATTAATTAGAAAGTTAGTGAAATATAGTTCTAGAGGAAGTAAATAAACCCAAGGAAGGAACCTGAGAAACAATAATATGTAAGTTACTAATTTTACTTGACTTTTTGAATAAACAATAAACAAAAAATTATTTTTTTATCCGTCCATCGATACTGTAAAGTTACTTTAACTGGCTGCTGTGAGTTTTTTTGACGCATTTCACGCGCATTCTTTAAATTTTAATTCAGCTTTCAATAAATGGTTTAAGAATGAATGTTGACTACTTAGCCTCTAAATGGAAGTTAAATAGTAAATTAAAGCAGCAAATTTCTTCTTCCAGAATAGTCCGAGAAGCTTTTTTTTCTGACGTTGGTTCATTATGTAATGGTAAATGAATATACAGAAAATCTTAAAAACAATTCGGGAAGGAGAGCAAGGATATTTGGTGACTTTACTCGATGCTGTGTGGCGTACAAATCTTATTTGTGTTGAGTGCAAGGGTAAATGTGAGTCTAGATTTGAGGATAATGTAATTATTTTTAACATGTGATATCATTTTATATGGGTAGGCGTTGGTCGTACTTCGCGAGTTGAGAATGTGCACATCTATGGCGGAAGCGGATGCGACACCGTTTTCTCGTTGCGGAGTGGCCACCGAAAGCGGAACGTTGCGCGAGTGCCTACGTAGGAACCTTCTGGAAGCTCGGGACACTCCACGACGCACTGAGCTCTGCTGCCAGGCTGTCTGCGCACACCAGCTCTGCGACCGAGCCGGGCGGTGTAACGGTTAGCGTTCTCGCCTCGCAGTCGGGAGGACGGCGGTTCGAATCCCCGTCCGGGCATCCAGATTTGGGTTTTCCATGGTTTCCCCAAATCACTCCAGGCAAATGCCGGGATGCTTCCTTCAAAAAGGCCATGGCCGAATTCCTTCCCATTCCTTGCCCCCAATCCTTTCCTGTCTCTAAAGACCTCGATGTTAAAAAGAGACGTAAAGCAGTTAAAAAAACAGCTCTGCGCCTGGAATCAAAATTCCCTGACGACCGTTATAGCTTCTTGCTATGCTACTTCTGTTTGCATTTATCTACACACTTGGTCAGTGCTAATCACAACAAATAATGGCTTCTTGAAAACAGTGCTGTTTCAGGTGAAAGTCTACTGTGATTCGTTATTTTCAACGCCGTCTGTACGAAGAAAATTTGTCTCGCACCCAGTCACTTCCGCTTTTTTTCTCCTTATGACTTCACGCTTCGTCAACTTCTAGGATTCAGCCAAGGCCTTTTGAAGGAATCATACCGGCATTTGAAGTGATTTTTGGGAAACCATCGAAAACTGAATTTGAATAGCAGGTCTGGGATCAGTAACTCCTATCTCTTTTAGTAATTCAAAGGAAACATATTAAAACAAAATATATTTGGCTGTCATTGTTTACGGTTCTGCAACACTGCCTATCCCTTTATATACCAAACGACGAAATCTGCACTAACATTATAACATTGAAAAGCCTTTTTAGATTGTTTGCAGATTATGCGGTTATTTATAGGGAAGTAAGAAATTTGGCCGATTGCTTAGAAATTCAGCGCGATCTGGATGTTATTTTGGCTTGGTGCGCTGAGTGGCAACTTACGCTAAATTGTAAAAAGTGCAAGACAATGAGCATAACTAACAAAAATAATCCAATTGTTCAGAAATACGAGTTAAACAATACAGTTATTGATATGGTCGATTCTATGAAATATTTGGGAGTAACAAACAGTACAAAGGAATATGAAATGGGACATACACATTAATTCGTTAGTAGGTAGAGCAAATTCTAGGCTGCGATTCATAGGTCGAATCTTGAAAAATTGTAATTAACAAACAAAGGAGATAGCGTAAAAATCTCTTGTGCGTCCACATTTGGACTATTGTTGTGCCATTTGGGATCCATTTCGTAAGAGGTTGATCGAAAGTATAGAGAAAGTACAGAGAAGAGCCGCTCGATTCGTGACCGCTTTCTACAGTCCTTATGAAAGCGTCACAGAACTGATTAGTAGACTAGGTTGGGAGTCTCTGGAAGATAGGCGACGCACGTTTCGTTTAAACTTATTGGTAAACATGCGTACTCCCACTTTCACTCATGAGTGTAGTGAAATACTTCTTCCACCAACCTATTTGAGTCGGAAGGACAGGAAAGATAAAATTAGAGAAATAAGGTGCCGGACTGATTCTTATATGAATTCTTTTTTCCCTCGTACCATTAGGGATTGGAATGCACAGCAAAGAGATTAGCTTTGGTGCTGAGCACCCTCTGCCACCCACAATTTTGTGAATTGCAGAGTATATATGTAGATGTAGAGGTAGATAAATGCGAAAGTAACTCCGTCTCTCTGTATGTTCGTTAAGTTTTCATGACTCAGTTGATAAACTGATCTTGATGACATTTTATAGGGAATACTATGTATCGTTAGGAAGGACATATGATACTTTTTCGGGATAATTAACATATGCTGTCATGAAATATTGAAAACTAACCGAACGGTGATAAATATATGGCTTGTGTAAGTAAGACATGTAATGGTGTATCGGCCGCTCAGGCTATGTTTCTTTTGCAGTCATTTTGTGTATAATCTGTCCATAAATTTCACAACTACTGAATTGCAACCTCGATGCACCACTACTTTGGCACCTCGATGCACCACACTTTGCAACGGCACACGACTGCAAATAGTAAAAGTGGTGCGCAACATAATAAATGCTCATGACTGGAACTAATAAAGGCGATGATGTGTTGATTCATAGAATCCCAATAATTCCGAAAAACTACCATTCCAGTTTTGAAAGACTTCAGTTCCCATTAACATTAGACTTTGTATCGACTATCAACAAAGCCTAGGGACAGACACTGATAGTAGCAATGGTACACAGGGAAAAGACATGTTTCTCCCATGGGCAATTATTATGTAGCTAGCTGACGGTTTTCCACTCCAAGAGGTTAAATATCTTAACAAAATAAAGACGTTGTGTACAAAACTGTATTGAATAAGCGATATAATTTTAAATCACACAAAAAATTCTGCAGGAGGAAATGCGGTAGGTAGTCACCCAGAGTTTATCTTCCCCCCCCCCCCCTCCCTTTCAGTTTGTTGCTATTTTTAAACATGATGCAAATTGGTTCTCTTCATGGGACAGGTGTTATGGTGTAATGGTATTGTATTCCCCGACTCCGTGCTTTTAGGGAAACGTTTCACGTAACATAGATTTCTACATACAATTTTAGCAATAAAATTCTAGGTCCACGCGTTAGAATTCGCGGGTAGAGCTACTGAATCTATAAAATCAATTACTTAGTCAGAAATTTATTTATTTTGTACCATCCTACGAACCAAGTCTATAATTTTGGTAAGCACGAACTTTTCTTCAGTTCGTACAAGAAGCTAATAAAGCTGGGAAAGAACTCCGCTCAAATGTTACATTCGATTATGAAAAAAACGATCAAACAGTTTGCCACATGACTTTTTTAGATTTTTCAGCTATGACCGATAGGTTTCCTTGAAATATTTTCTCCCGAATTACTAAAACGTAAAATGGGTGCGACAGGAAGACACGAATATTTTTTTCTTATATGAATTGAAGATAACAATTAAGTTTACATCTCTGATAGTTGTAAAACATCAAACGAAAAGAAATATTTTGAGTAGCACTGTTCTTGGAACGAGAAGCGATTTTAATTTAAGATAGTGTCGAAAGCACAGCGATGAAATGAATAAGTAAGTCTTCACCCCCAGATAGAAGTTTCAGGGCAATAGATGCTCAAATGGAACAGTAACAACTGGTTGCAATGGATGTATCTCAAACAGAACGTTACAAGGCACTCATAGCTGGAAAAAAAAACAAGCATTTGCTCTTACATCGTAAATCCTACCATCTTATCGATAAATTTCCGCCACTGATTGCCAGGAAGCAGCTGATTCGATTCATTTGTGATAAAATGTACTGTAGTTTGAAGAATCAGCAGTAGCAAAGCAACATACTCTTATTGTGTTCTGAAACAGATGTGCATTCGGAAATGTGAGATCAGAGTTCATATTTCTTCTTTGAACAACTTGATCTGTCCCATCGAAAACCTATTAAAAGTTATCAAGTCATACTGGATACAAAAAGGTACTCTAATCTCTTACCGAGCCCTGTGGGTAAGTGGGCTGGCATTCTGGAGGACACTGGTTCAAATCCCTGCCCAGATCCAGATCAAGGCCGTTCCTTCAAAAGGCAATGGATAAATTCCTCCCCGTTCATTGTCCCTAGTTCTCTCACGCCCTCCAATCTTCTTTTCTCTAATGGCCACAAAGTCAGCAACGCGTAAAGCTTTGGTTTAAAAAAATACACACAGATGAATACGTGCATGTTCGCTGTATTGTTTCATGTCAACACTTCACGGAGAACCCACGATACACTTTTGTGCGGGATAGGAGGCAGTTCATTTGACTCCTGTAACATCCGAAGTGTTCTAATCACTTCACGTAAACCGTTAATCTATCAATAGTGGATAACTTATGGAGTTAACCGATGGTAGCAATATTACTTATTAATATTACTTAGCATAAAATTTTATATGCTTCAATTTAACATCGTTGTGGTATCCTGGTCAGAAGGTAATTTGCTCTATGAACATAGTTTTAGAAATTTCTGTCTTAATCTTAAGTCAAGATTTCTCGTTTTCAGCAAGACTCCTTGTAATTTTACTTACCAAATAACAGAATTTTTCCAATTCTTCTACGACATCTGACCCGATTTTTATGTTTGTTACCATTTATGATTAATTTTTTTACTTTTACTATTCTTTGATCTTTTTTACTGTCCAGATTTATTTTACGGTTTGTTCATGATCTTCAATTATTTCTCAATATCCTCACTGTTGACTACTTAAAAGAATGAAGTCAGCCGCAAATTGCAGTATACTGATTGTCTATTTCGCTATTAGAATTTTAGTCGCTTGTTGCTATGATTCCATTGTCCCTTGCAATAGTTGAATCAAATTTCGTTGAAGTTTATTCACATAACAGTTTAACAGCAAATACCAATCGTTCTAAAGACAGCTGGACAAAACGACATAGGATGTTACTTCAGAACAACGTACCTGAATTTAATACGTTATTACCTCTTGTTGTTTACAAAATGAGCATTAAAACCTTGTGGTTACGAATAACATAGGTTTGAAAGCTCAAAATATTTACAAAGCTCCGAGCATCCAGACCAAATTGAACTTTAGAATGGAAATGTGTTGATTTTTATGCATAAATTCCTTCATACTTCTAACATGAATCTCTAATTGTACAGCTTGTTTGTAAACATAAAAATCTTTTGGTCTAATGGTAAACGATTATTCCTGCTGATCCGGGAAGATTGCAAGGGCCGCTGGTACAAATCCCCTGCATAGCATGGATGATTTTAATTAGCGTGTGTTTGTATTGTGATGGACTCTATTGTCATGCACACTTACGATGGAACAACGAATGTGAATGCATTCGTAATAGTTCGGAAATAGCTAAATTGTCAGATAGGTTGGACACCTATAAAAGATATACAGGGAGAGAAGATACAGTCCTTATCCCAGTAGCTACAAAGCGCATTCCTCGTTGGCACAGACACACCTGACGTTTCCGTGCAGTGATCCCGGGTGTTTACCGGCGTTGGGTTCCGTTCTGGGAAGCCCACACTACCCAGTCGCAGCTGCGGCTCTCCAGACACACGCAGGCAGGAGAAAGAGGTTATCTTCGTGAGCGACTACTTTGCTGTTCTGACTCGCGAAAGGAAAGTAGAACAAGTCTCCCAACGGCTATGTTGAAAACGTGACATATCTGTCTTCACTTGAGCAACTGAAGGAAGTTAAAAAGTTTTACCTACTTCATCTCCTATTTTTTATTCCGCCTTGTAATCACTTAGTATCAGGTACTTAAGATCATAATACTGCCATGGTGTTCTTCATACTTGGTGACAGAATTTGCAGTCGATTACGTAATCCGTATCTATAGTAGTCGCCATAAAATAACCCACTGTTCATGCAGTTTTAACGCGGAATTCGAGCCTCGGAAGTATTGCAGCAAACTGGACGTGTACAAAACAAGCTTCGCCAACCGTGAAGAATGGAAGAATGGACGTGGAAGGACTGGTTGTAAGGAACGGGAAGGAATTCTGCCATGACATTTTGAAGGAACCATCCCGATATTCGCCTGGTGTGATTTAGGGAAACCATGTAAGACCGAAATCAGGATAGCCGAAAGGAGATTCGAAAACCATGTCCTCCCCAATGAGAGACCAGAGCGTTACCGCTTACCCATTACGCTCGGTTTGAAAGTCCCTGTCGAGACCTGGATTTGAAGCAGAAACCTATCTATTCCAACTCACACACTCTTAAACAACTGAGGCACGAGACTACTTCAGATATTTAATGTAGATCATTATCATTACACATTCAAAGAACGCAACTTTGTAAAGAATTATACTTACGGCCCATTTATAGTCTTTGGAAGTAATATAATATGTTGAGTTCAACAATCATTCTAGTTTGTTGGAAGACTTTCTATAAGCAAGTTCTCTACGGCCACTGAAGATGTTCACACCTTCAGCATCAAGGTCACAGCACCACACGTGACGAACGTTTTAATGAGGACGACGCTGGACACAACTTAATTAAGGAAGCGGCTGTAAATAAAGTACACTTCGTAGATAGTTCGAGCAACAGCTATAAAAATTAATAAGTAATGAACGTAATGAAATAGAGGGCATTCGTGTTATACAGTAAAAATGTCTTCCTTGAGTCAGCCGGACAAAAATATAGCTTATGATAGATTATGATATTATTTCGCTAACAATAAGGTGCTGCCTCAGATTAGTTTTCTGTAGAAATTTACTGAGACATACAAGAAATGTGATCACAGTCATAATATGCGAGTTGCTGTGAAACAGGGAAAAATTTATACGCGTTGTATCACGGCTACAACTGGCAGAGTTTACCATAGATAACCTAAGTGAGCTGCGATATTCCATTAAAACAGAAGATATCGTACTCTGAAATTTAGAAAAAACCTCCTATACTAAATTAAGTTTTTTTGAACTAAAATACTGTTTATGATTTATGCTTAGTTCGAGAAATCCCAAAATAATTACATCGAGATTCTTAGAAAATTTTCCGAGTAACTATCTTTATTATAGTATTTATTATAAGGCGCATAAGAAAACACTATCTCATCACCAGATCTACGGTATTGCACTTCCTCTGTAAACGAATTCTTACAATTCGTTTGCATTTATGTAAAAAACTGTGAAAAGGTAAAATAAAGAAATAATCTATCATGAAGAAATGAATCTCTTCAAACAGTTAATTGATGCATTTTTTCAATTCAGAAGCACCACTGTAACAAAAACTCTAAATGAAAAACAAAACGAAAAAGTTTTCCTTTCCCAAACTCGTTATTCCACAGCTATGTTCCTTGGTGATTAATAGTTTCCGGAATGTATGCTTTAGCTACCTAATGCTCATATAGAGGGTGTTTAAAAAATAGGGTGTTACAGTGTCCTATTACAGGTAGATGGTCTGAATGTTACGATGTTTCAAAACGCATTCCAAATGTTGCACCGATTCGCTTTTTCCTCAGATATACCACCAAGAGAATCTTTCCCCTTTCTGGAAATGAATTGTCCACTCAAAGGACGCAACTTTGATATCAGTAATATTTAAATACCAAGAGCTATATGCAGTGAACGGCTTAACAAGGTGAAACGCACTGCTGCCGAAGTGTGAGTGTGTAGAGAAGACTACTTCCGCCATTGTGTAATAATAGTATGAACTTAAAAGACGATTCATTTTTAAACGGACGCGAGTTTTAAAATATGCTTCCCATCTACACTTTCTGAAAAAAGAGGTGAACTACCCAGAAGGGTAGGAGGAAATGAAATGAAACTTCATTCCTTGAGAGTATACGTGATGATATTTCAGTGATTACAAAAACGACTCAAATTTGCAAATAACTTGGCAGCATGCGGCAACTCACCAGTTTAAACGTTGCGCTCTCTCTGGCCTAGATGTATGCACTGATTTGGCTGAGAAGGTTGTCATAACGCCGTTGTATCCTCTCCTGGGGCAAACTGGTCCACAACTGTTGTAAGTGGTCCTTTATATCCTGGTACTGGGATATAGTTACGTCCGAGCTGATCCCAGACATGTTCTATCGGAGACAGACATGGTGAACTTGCTAGTCACGGCAGTACGTCAACATCAAGCAGACAGTGCCGTGTGTGAACGAGCTTTGTCTTGTTGAAAAATGGCACACCATGACGAAAACACTAGAAGATTAATACCTTGCCCATGTCGCCGCAATACTCGCCGACATTGGTCACAAGAGGTACTGCAGAACAGCCGTTCGTCGCTGAACACAATGTGACGCCATTGATCAACAGTCCATGCTTCCCTGTCCCGGCACCACTCCAAACGCAGCCGTTTGTGTTGTGTTAATAACGCCAGCCTACGCATGGAACAGTAATTACATAATCCAGGCTGTTGTCAGTCTCGGACCAATGACACAGAACACTGCAGGGAGTCCATTACCTTTTCTCGAATAGCAAGCGCAAATGTGAAGGGGTTCGATGTGCTTTTTACAGGATACGGCAATCCTCTCTTGTTGTGGACAGACGTGGTCGGCCGGAACCTTGACGACGAGTAAAAGCCGCGTATACACTTGAGCATTTGCCCCGAATGAGCATGCGTTCGGCCCGTTTTGCTCAGATGTATACGGGGCGAGCAGAATAGGTCCGCATGCCTCAGCCCGATCCGAGGGTTGTCGGTACTTCAAAGTGAGCACGTGCTCTGTTCGTGCTCAGTGGGTACGCGATTTGTGTATGCGGTCGAACCGAACAATATGAGCCGACTACCCCCTCCAGTTTCAGTGAATCCTCTGCTGTAGACACACGTGTCTCGTGCCTAATTTGACAGGTTTCAGGTATGATTCTGCCAATTGCTTGTTTTGAAAATTTTAAAGAGGTACTGGAAACTCGAGTACGAATCTCCTGAAGCCAGAAATCGCAGTGTCACAGCTAGGCGTTCTTCGGCAGTTATGGATTTTCCAAATGTTGTGTCTTGCCTCTCAATTGTAGTCCTAACACTATTCAATATAAACTGAAAATTCTCAGGTGACATTCTTGTAAAATTTTAAAGTTTTCATTTGTTTCGTGTCCTATTGTTTTTAATAGTAAAGCGTTGAACCTCTCTTGAAACAGTTTTCTTCTCCACCACCGCTTTCTCGATTTCTTGTTCGAACACTGCAACAAATACATGTAACAATAACTGGTAACAAATCCCGGTTAACCATTGCAGTGTACTCAGCACTTGCGCAAAGGAGACTGGGTTCCCTTTTCGGACCGCATGGGGTCCGAACACAGTGGCCCACTGCTATGCGGGGGGTGACCGTGCGCACCCCCTCCTCTCAACCCGTATGCTCATTCGGGGCAAATGCTCAAGTGTATACGCGGCTTAAGCCTGCCCTCACGTTCCAACATCGGGCCTCTGTCACATCCAAACGCTCCACAAACCTGGATATTGCACGACTGGGCCAGCAGGCCAAATGGAGATGCGTGAAAATCCCCTTTCAAAATCTTTCAGGAGCTGATAACACTGTCTCACCCGAGTACGCGGCATCTCCGTGTCCTTCACAGTGATCACTCAACATCTGATGCTGTTGAAGCCCCTCAAATAGCATACCAGGTCTGGTAACAACACTGAACACTAACAACAGTAATACACGTAATATCTTGGTTCTCCGGGTGGAGCCGCGTCGATTTGTTAAAACCTAACGTTTCTGCCATCTTGCTGTGGCTTTCATCAGAGGACTGCTTGTAAATTTGCCGCTATCGCCTTATATAGTAGCAGCGCTAGCCGCCGCGGTGACGTCATCGCGCCTAGTGTAGGCGGTAGGATGGGGCCGTTCAACTTGAGTTTTTCTGAGCAAGTATGACCAAATATGGTCAAGTTGTAAACCATTGTCGGCATTAATGTTGTTGGGCTGTTTTTGTATTTCTAGCGCTTCTCTTATGCGCCTAGGCCACCATCTGCTTTCAGTGGCTATAACGCTGGTCTTATCGAATAAAATTGAATGGCCGCTATCGGCTGAATGTAGAACTACAGCGGACTTGCTTGCGTCATTATTTTTAAAATGCCTGATGTGTTCATTGAGCCTCTCCTTAACAGTGCGTCCGGTTCCCCAATGTAAACCTTGCCGCAGCTACAAGGAATTTCATATACTCCTGGTGTTTGCAAATGTTCTCTCTTGTCTTTAACGCTGGTCAGGATGCTGGATAATTTCCTGGGGGCTTTGTATACGGGACGGATATTCTTCTTTTTAAGTAGCCGACCAATTTTATCCGTAACTCCTTGGATGTATGGCAGAACGGCCACTGCCTTGTCAGGTGGTTTGTTGTTATCCGCCGATGATGCTGCAGTGCGAGACAAAGTGGAGCGATCCAGGCATGCCAAGGCTTTATTACAGGCAGCCACGCTATATCCATTGGCTAGAAATGTCTCCTTTAAACTTCTCTTTTCAGCGGCCATACTCTCTTCGTCACATACCACGGCTGCGCGGAGTGTTAATGTTTTTTAAAATTCCACTTTTGATCGCTGGATGATGGTGAGAGTCGGCGTGGAGGTACCGATTAGTATGCGTTGGTTTTCGGTAAACTCGGTGGCCCAAGGAGCCATCGTCATTTCTTGTAACTAAAACATCCAGGAACGGGAGTTTGTTGTCGCTTTCAATCTCCATTGAAAGCGACAACAAACTCCCGTTCCTGGATGTTTTAGTTACAAGAAATGACGATGGCTCCTTGGGCCACCGAGTTTACCGAAAACCAACGCATACTAATCGGTACCTCCACGCCGACTCTCACCATCATCCAGCGATCAAAAGTGGAATTTTAAAAACATTAACACTCCGCGCAGCCGTGGTATGTGACGAAGAGAGTATGGCCGCTGAAAAGAGAAGTTTAAAGGAGACATTTCTAGCCAATGGATATAGCGTGGCTGCCTGTAATAAAGCCTTGGCATGCCTGGATCGCTCCACTTTGTCTCGCACTGCAGCATCATCGGCGGATAACAACAAACCACCTGACAAGGCAGTGGCCGTTCTGCCATACATCCAAGGAGTTACGGATAAAATTGGTCGGCTACTTAAAAAGAAGAATATCCGTCCCGTATACAAAGCCCCCAGGAAATTATCCAGCATCCTGACCAGCGTTAAAGACAAGAGAGAACATTTGCAAACACCAGGAGTATATGAAATTCCTTGTAGCTGCGGCAAGGTTTACATTGGGGAAACCGGACGCACTGTTAAGGAGAGGCTCAATGAACACATCAGGCATTTTAAAAATAATGACGCAAGCAAGTCCGCTGTAGTTCTACATTCAGCCGATAGCGGCCATTCAATTTTATTCGATAAGACCAGCGTTATAGCCACTGAAAGCAGATGGTGGCCTAGGCGCATAAGAGAAGCGCTAGAAATACAAAAACAGCCCAACAACATTAATGCCGACAATGGTTTACAACTTGACCATATTTGGTCATACTTGCTCAGAAAAACTCAAGTTGAACGGCCCCATCCTACCGCCTACACTAGGCGCGATGACGTCACCGCGGCGGCTAGCGCTGCTACTATATAAGGCGATAGCGGCAAATTTACAAGCAGTCCTCTGATGAAAGCCACAGCAAGATGGCAGAAACGTTAGGTTTTAACAAATCGACGCGGCTCCACCCGGAGAACCAAGATATTACGTGCATTACTGTTGTTAGTGTTCAGTGTTGTTACCAGGCCTGGTATGCTATATGAGGGGCTTGAACAGTATCAGATGTTGAGTGATCACTGTGAAGGACACGGAGATGCCGCGTACTCGGGTGAGACAGTGTTATCAGCTCCTGACAGATTTTGAAAGGGGATTTTCACGCATCTACATTTGGCCTGATGGCCCAGTCGTGCAATATCCAGGTTTGTGGAGCGTTTGGATCTGACAGAGGCCGATGTTGGAACGTGAGGGCAGGCTTAAGCCGCGTATACACTTGAGCATTGCCCGAATGAGCATACGGGTTGAGAGGAGGGGGTGCGCACGTCACCCCCCGCATAGCAGTGGGCCACTGTGTTCGGACCCCATGCGTCCGAAAAGGGAACCCAGTCTCCTTTGCGCAAGTGCTGAGTACACTGCAATGGTTAACCGGGATTTGTTACCAGTTATTGTTACATGTATTTGTTGCAGTGTTCGAACAAGAAATCGAGAAGCGGTGGTGGAGAAGAAAACTGTTTCAAGAGAGGTTCAACGCTTTACTATTAAAAACAATAGGACACGAAACAAATGAAAACTTTAAAAATTTTACAAGAATGTCACCTGAGAATTTTCAGTTTATATTGAATAGTGTTAGGACTACAATTGAGAGGCAAGACACAACATTTGGAAAATCCATAACTGCCGAGAACGCCTAGCTGTGACACTGCGATTTCTGGCTTCAGGAGATTCGTACTCGAGTTTCCAGTACCTCTTTAAAATTTCAAAACAAGCAATTGGCAGAATCATACCTGAAACCTCAAATTAGGCACGAGACACGTGTGTCTACAGCAGAGGATTCACTGAAACTGGAGGGGGTAGTCGGCTCATATTGTTCGGTTCGACCGCATACACAAATCGCGTACCACTGAGCACGAACAGAGCACGTGCTCACTTTGAAGTACCGACAACCCTCGGATCGGGCTGAGGCATGCGGACCTATTCTGCTCGCCCCGTATACATCTGAGCAAACGGGCCGAACGCATGCTCATTCGGGGCAAATGCTCAAGTGTATACGCGGCTTTTACTCGTCGTCAAGGTTCCGGCCGACCACGTCTGTCCACAACAAGAGAGGATTGCCGTATCCTGTAAAAAGCACATCGAACCCCTTCACATTTGCGCTTGCTATTCGAGAAAAGGTAATGGACTCCCTGCAGTGTTCTGTGTCATTGGTCCTGGCGATGACTAACAGCCTGGATTATGTAATTACTGTTCCATGCGTAGGCTGGGCGTTATTAACACAACACAAACGGCTGCGTTTGGAGTGGTGCCGCGGACAGGGAAGCATGGACTGTTGATCAATGGCCGTCACATTGTGTTCAGCGACGAACGGCTGTTCTGCAGTACCTCTTGTGACCAATGTCGGCGAGTATTGCGGCGACATGGGCAAGGTATTAATCTTCTAGTGTTTTCGTCATGGTGTGCCATTTTCAACAAGACAAAGCTCGTTCACACACGGCACTGTCTGCTTGATGTTGACGTACTGCCCGTGACTAGCAAGTTTCACCATGTCTGTCTCCGATAGAACATGTCTGGGATCAGCTCTGGACGTAACTATATCCCAGTACCAGGATATAAAGGACCACGTTACAACAGTTGTGGACCAGTTTGCCCCGGGAGAGGATACAACGGCGTTATGACAACCTTCTCAGCCAAATCAGTGCATACATCTAGGCCCAGAGAGAGCGCAACGTTAAACTGGTGAGTTGCCGCATGCTGCCAAGTTATTTGCAAATTTGAGTCGTTTTTGTAATCACTGAAATATCATCACGTATACTCTCAAGGAATGAAGTTTCATTTCCTCCTACCCTTCTGGGTAGTTCACCTCTTTTTTCAGAAAGTGTAGATGGGAAGCATATTTTAAAACTCGCGTCCGTTTAAAAATGAATCGTCTTTTAAGTTCATACTATTATTACACAATGGCGGAAGTAGTCTTCTCTACACACTCACACTTCGGCAGCAGTGCGTTTCACCTTGTTAAGCCGTTCACTGCATATAGCTCTTGGTATTTAAATATTACTGAGTGGACAATTCATTTCCAGAAAGGGGAAAGATTCTCTTGGTGGTATATCTGAGGAAAAAGCGAATCGGTGCAACATTTGGAATGCGTTTTGAAACATCGTAACATTCAGACCATCTACCTGTAATAGGACACTGTAACACCTATTTTTAAACACCCTCTATATGAGCATTAGGTAGCTAAAGCATACATTCCGGAAACTATTAATCACCAAGGAACATAGCTGTGGAATAACGAGTTTGGGAAAGGAAAACTTTTTCGTTTTGTTTTTCATTTAGTTTTGTTACAGTGGTGCTTCTGAATTGAAAAAAAAATGCATCAATTAACTGTTTGAAGAGATTCATTTCTTCATGATAGATTATTTCTTTATTTTACCTTTTCACAGTTTTTTACATAAATGCAAACGAATTGTAAGAATTCGTTTACAGAGGAAGTGCAATACCGTAGATCTGGTGATGAGATAGTGTTTTCTTATGCGCCTTATAATAAATACTATAATAAAGATAGTTACTCGGAAAATTTTCTAAGAATCTCGATGTAATTATTTTGGGATTTCTCGAACTAAGCATAAATCATAAACAGTATTTAGTTCAAAAAACTTAATTTAGTATAGGAGGTTTTTCTAAATTTCAGAGTACGATATCTTCTGTTTTAATGGAATATCGCAGCTCACTTAGGTTATCTATGGTAAACTCTGCCAGTTGTAGCCGTGATACAACGCGTATAAATTTTTCCCTGTTTCACAGCAACTCGCATATTATGACTGTGATCACATTTCTTGTATGTCTCAGTAAATTTCTACAGAAAACTAATCTGAGGCAGCACCTTATTGTTAGCGAAATAATATCATAATCTATCATAAGCTATATTTTTGTCCGGCTGACTCAAGGAAGACATTTTTACTGTATAACACGAATGCCCTCTATTTCATTACGTTCATTACTTATTAATTTTATAGCTGTTGCTCGAACTATCTACGAAGTGTACTTTATTTACAGCCGCTTCCTTAATTAAGTTGTGTCCAGCGTCGTCCTCATTAAAACGTTCGTCACGTGTGGTGCTGTGACCTTGATGCTGAAGGTGTGAACATCTTCAGTGGCCGTAGAGAACTTGCTTATAGAAAGTCTTCCAACAAACTAGAATGATTGTTGAACTCAACATATTATATTACTTCCAAAGACTATAAATGGGCCGTAAGTATAATTCTTTACAAAGTTGCGTTCTTTGAATGTGTAATGATAATGATCTACATTAAATATCTGAAGTAGTCTCGTGCCTCAGTTGTTAAGAGTGTTTGAGTTGGAATAGATAGGTTTCTGCTTCAAATCCAGGTCTCGACAGGGACTTTCAAACCGAGCGTAATGGGTAAGCGGTAACGCTCTGGTCTCTCATTGGGGAGGACATGGTTTCGAATCTCCTTTCGGCTATCCTGATTTCGGTCTTACATGGTTTCCCTAAATCACACCAGGCGAATATCGGGATGGTTCCTTCAAAATGTCATGGCAGAATTCCTTCCCGTTCCTTACAACCAGTCCTTCCACGTCCATTCTTCCATTCTTCACGGTTGGCGAAGCTTGTTTTGTACACGTCCAGTTTGCTGCAATACTTCCGAGGCTCGAATTCCGCGTTAAACTGCATGAACAGTGGGTTATTTTAGGCGACTACTATAGATACGGATTACGTAATCGACTGCAAATTCTGTCACCAAGTTATGAAGAACACATGGCAGTATTATGATCTTAAGTACCTGATACTAAGTGATTACAAGGCGGAATAAAAAAAATAGGAGATGAAGTAGGTAAAACTTTTTAACTTCCTTCAGTTGCTCAAGTGAAGACAGATATGTCACGTTTTCAACATAGCCGTGGGAGACTTGTTCTACTTTCCTTTCGCGAGTCAGAACAGCAAAGTAGTCGCTCACGAAGATAACCTCTTTCTCCTGCCTGCGTGTGTCTGGAGAGCCGCAGCTGCGACTGGGTAGTGTGGGCTTCCCAGAACGGAACCCAACGCCGGTAACACCCGGGATCACTGCACGGAAACGTCAGGTGTGTCTGTGCCAACGAGGAATGCGCTTTGTAGCTACTGGGATAAGGACTGTATCTTCTCTCCCTGTATATCTTTTATAGGTGTCCAACCTATCTGACAATTTAGCTATTTCGAACTATTACGAATGCATTCACATTCGTTGTTCCATCGTAAGTGTGCATGACAATAGAGTCATCACAATACAAACACACGCTAATTAAAATCATCCATGCTATGCAGGGGATTTGTACCAGCGGCCCTTGCAATCTTCCCGGATCAGCAGGAATAATCGTTTACCATTAGACCAAAAAGATTTTTATGTTTACAAACAAGCTGTACAATTAGAGATTCATGTTAGAAGTATTGAAGGAATTTATGCATAAAAATCAACACATTTCCATTCTAAAGTTCAATTTGGTCTGGATGCTCGGAGCTTTGTAAATATTTTGAGCTTTCAAACCTATGTTATTCGTAACCACAAGGTTTTAATGCTCATTTTGTAAACAACAAGAGGTAAATAACGTATTAAATTCAGGTACGTTGTTCTGAAGTAACATCCTATGTCGTTTTGTCCAGCTGTCTTTAGAACGATTGGTATTTGCTGTTAAACTGTTATGTGAAATAAACTTCAACGAAATTTGATTCAACTATTGCAATGGACAATGGAATCATAGCAACAAGCGACTAAAATTCTAATAGCGAAATAGACAATCAGTATACTGCAATTTGCGGCTGACTTCATTCTTTTAAGTAGTCAACAGTGAGGATATTGAGAAATAATTGAAGATCATGAACAAACCGTAAAATAAATCTGGACAGTAAAAAAGATCAAAGAATAGTAAAAGTAAAAAAATTAATCATAAATGGTAACAAACATAAAAATCGGGTCAGATGTCGTAGAAGAATTGGAAAAATTCTGTTATTTGGTAAGTAAAATTACAAGGAGTCTTGCTGAAAACGAGAAATCTTGACTTAAGATTAAGACAGAAATTTCTAAAACTATGTTCATAGAGCAAATTACCTTCTGACCAGGATACCACAACGATGTTAAATTGAAGCATATAAAATTTTATGCTAAGTAATATTAATAAGTAATATTGCTACCATCGGTTAACTCCATAAGTTATCCACTATTGATAGATTAACGGTTTACTGTGAAGTTGATTAGAACACTTCGGATGTTACAGGAGTCAAATGAACTGCCTCCTATCCCGCACAAAAGTGTATCGTGGGTTCTCCGTGAAGTGTTTAGATGACATGAAACAATACAGCGAACATGCACGTATTCATCTGTGTGTATTTTTTTTTTAAACCAAAGCTTTACGCGTTGCTGACTTTGTGGCCATTAGAGAAAAGAAGATTGGAGGGCGTGAGAGAACTAGGGACAATGAACGGGGAGGAATTTATCCATTGCCTTTTGAAGGAACGGCCTTGATCTGGATGGCTGGGCAGGGATTTGAACCAGTGTCCTCCAGAATGCCAGCCCACTTACCCACAGGGCTCGGTAAGAGATTAGAGTACCTTTTTGTATCCAGTATGACTTGATAACTTTTAATAGGTTTTCGATGGGACAGATCAAGTTGTTCAAAGAAGAAATATGAACTCTGATCTCACATTTCCGAATGCACAACATCTGTTTCAGAACACAATAAGAGTATTGTTGCTTTGCTACTGCTGATTCTTCAAACTACAGTACATTTTATCACAAATGAATCGAATCAGCTGCTTCCTGGCAATCAGTGGCGGAAATTTATCGATAAGATGGTAGGATTTACGATGTAAGAGCAAATGCTTGTTTTTTTTTTTTTCCAGCTATGAGTGCCTTGTAACGTTCTGTTTGAGATACATCCATTGCAACCAGTTGTTACTGTTCCATTTGAGCATCTATTGCCCTGAAACTTCTATCTGGGGGTGAAGACTTACTTATTCATTTCATCGCTGTGCTTTCGACACTATCTTAAATTAAAATCGCTTCTCGTTCCAAGAACAGTGCTACTCAAAATATTTCTTTTCGTTTGATGTTTTACAACTATCAGAGATGTAAACTTAATTGTTATCTTCAATTCATATAAGAAAAAAATATTCGTGTCTTCCTGTCGCACCCATTTTACGTTTTAGTAATTCGGGAGAAAATATTTCAAGGAAACCTATCGGTCATAGCTGAAAAATCTAAAAAAGTCATGTGGCAAACTGTTTGATCGTTTTTTTCATAATCGAATGTAACATTTGAGCGGAGTTCTTTCCCAGCTTTATTAGCTTCTTGTACGAACTGAAGAAAAGTTCGTGCTTACCAAAATTATAGACTTGGTTCGTAGGATGGTACAAAATAAATAAATTTCTGACTAAGTAATTGATTTTATAGATTCAGTAGCTCTTACCCGCGAATTCTAACGCGTGGACCTAGAATTTTATTGCTAAAATTGTATGTAGAAATCTATGTTACGTGAAACGTTTCCCTAAAAGCACGGAGTCGGGGAATACAATACCATTACACCATAACACCTGTCCCATGAAGAGAACCAATTTGCATCATGTTTAAAAATAGCAACAAACTGAAAGGGAGGGGGGGGGGGGGAAGATAAACTCTGGGTGACTACCTACCGCATTTCCTCCTGCAGAATTTTGTTTGTGATTTAAAATTATATCGCTTATGTCAATACAGTTTTGTACACAACGTCTTTATTTTGTTAAGATATTTAACCTCTTGGAGTTGGAAAACCGTCAGCTAGCTACATATAATTGCCCATGGGAGAAACATGTCTTTTTCCCTGTGTACCATTGCTACTATCAGTGTCTGTCCCTAGGCTTTGTTGATAGTCGATACAAAGTCTAATGTTAATGGGAACTGAAGTCTTTCAAACTGGAATGGTAGGTTTTTCGGAATTATTGGGATTCTATGAATCAACACATCATCGCCTTTATTAGTTCCAGTCATGAGCATTTATTATGTTGCGCACCACTTTTACTATTTGCAGTCGTGTGCCGTTGCAAAGTAGTGGTGCATCGAGGTTGCAATTCAGTAGTTGTGAAATTTATGGACAGATTATACACAAAATGACTGCAAAAGAAACATAGCCTGAGCGGCCGATACACCATTACATGTCTTACTTACACAAGCCATATATTTATCACCGTTCGGTTAGTTTTCAATATTTCATGACAGCATATGTTAATTATCCCGAAAAAGTATCATATGTCCTTCCTAACGATACATAGTATTCCCTATAAAATGTCATCAAGATCAGTTTATCAACTGAGTCATGAAAACTTAACGAACATACAGAGAGACGGAGTTACTTTCGCATTTATCTACCTCTACATCTACATATATACTCTGCAATTCACAAAATTGTGGGTGGCAGAGGGTGCTCAGCACCAAAGCTAATCTCTTTGCTGTGCATTCCAATCCCTAATGGTACGAGGGAAAAAAGAATTCATATAAGAATCAGTCCGGCACCTTATTTCTCTAATTTTATCTTTCCTGTCCTTCCGACTCAAATAGGTTGGTGGAAGAAGTATTTCACTACACTCATGAGTGAAAGTGGGAGTACGCATGTTTACCAATAAGTTTAAACGAAACGTGCGTCGCCTATCTTCCAGAGACTCCCAACCTAGTCTACTAATCAGTTCTGTGACGCTTTCATAAGGACTGTAGAAAGCGGTCACGAATCGAGCGGCTCTTCTCTGTACTTTCTCTATACTTTCGATCAACCTCTTACGAAATGGATCCCAAATGGCACAACAATAGTCCAAATGTGGACGCACAAGAGATTTTTACGCTATCTCCTTTGTTTGTTAATTACAATTTTTCAAGATTCGACCTATGAATCGCAGCCTAGAATTTGCTCTACCTACTAACGAATTAATGTGTATGTCCCATTTCATATTCCTTTGTACTGTTTGTTACTCCCAAATATTTCATAGAATCGACCATATCAATAACTGTATTGTTTAACTCGTATTTCTGAACAATTGGATTATTTTTGTTAGTTATGCTCATTGTCTTGCACTTTTTACAATTTAGCGTAAGTTGCCACTCAGCGCACCAAGCCAAAATAACATCCAGATCGCGCTGAATTTCTAAGCAATCGGCCAAATTTCTTACTTCCCTATAAATAACCGCATAATCTGCAAACAATCTAAAAAGGCTTTTCAATGTTATAATGTTAGTGCAGATTTCGTCGTTTGGTATATAAAGGGATAGGCAGTGTTGCAGAACCGTAAACAATGACAGCCAAATATATTTTGTTTTAATATGTTTCCTTTGAATTACTAAAAGAGATAGGAGTTACTGATCCCAGACCTGCTATTCAAATTCAGTTTTCGATGGTTTCCCAAAAATCACTTCAAATGCCGGTATGATTCCTTCAAAAGGCCTTGGCTGAATCCTAGAAGTTGACGAAGCGTGAAGTCATAAGGAGAAAAAAAAGCGGAAGTGACTGGGTGCGAGACAAATTTTCTTCGTACAGACGGCGTTGAAAATAACGAATCACAGTAGACTTTCACCTGAAACAGCACTGTTTTCAAGAAGCCATTATTTGTTGTGATTAGCACTGACCAAGTGTGTAGATAAATGCAAACAGAAGTAGCATAGCAAGAAGCTATAACGGTCGTCAGGGAATTTTGATTCCAGGCGCAGAGCTGTTTTTTTTTTTTAACTGCTTTACGTCTCTTTTTAACATCGAGGTCTTTAGAGACAGGAAAGGATTGGGGGCAAGGAATGGGAAGGAATTCGGCCATGGCCTTTTTGAAGGAAGCATCCCGGCATTTGCCTGGAGTGATTTGGGGAAACCATGGAAAACCCAAATCTGGATGCCCGGACGGGGATTCGAACCGCCGTCCTCCCGACTGCGAGGCGAGAACGCTAACCGTTACACCGCCCGGCTCGGTCGCAGAGCTGGTGTGCGCAGACAGCCTGGCAGCAGAGCTCAGTGCGTCGTGGAGTGTCCCGAGCTTCCAGAAGGTTCCTACGTAGGCACTCGCGCAACGTTCCGCTTTCGGTGGCCACTCCGCAACGAGAAAACGGTGTCGCATCCGCTTCCGCCATAGATGTGCACATTCTCAACTCGCGAAGTACGACCAACGCCTACCCATATAAAATGATATCACATGTTAAAAATAATTACATTATCCTCAAATCTAGACTCACATTTACCCTTGCACTCAACACAAATAAGATTTGTACGCCACACAGCATCGAGTAAAGTCACCAAATATCCTTGCTCTCCTTCCCGAATTGTTTTTAAGATTTTCTGTATATTCATTTACCATTACATAATGAACCAACGTCAGAAAAAAAAGCTTCTCGGACTATTCTGGAAGAAGAAATTTGCTGCTTTAATTTACTATTTAACTTCCATTTAGAGGCTAAGTAGTCAACATTCATTCTTAAACCATTTATTGAAAGCTGAATTAAAATTTAAAGAATGCGCGTGAAATGCGTCAAAAAAACTCACAGCAGCCAGTTAAAGTAACTTTACAGTATCGATGGACGGAATAAAAAATAATTTTTTGTTTATTGTTTATTCAAAAAGTCAAGTAAAATTAGTAACTTACATATTATTGTTTCTCAGGTTCCTTCCTTGGGTTTATTTACTTCCTCTAGAACTATATTTCACTAACTTTCTAATTAATTAAAATTTCATTTCACAAGAAATATTGCAAAAATAATTTTGTGTTTTCTTAATAACATGGTGTCAACTTTTTTATCGGTGGAACAAATCGTCTCTGTCGTAGCCGCTTTACAAAATACTATAATCCTACCGAGCAGATAGGACAAACAGTTTAACGTGGAATCCGAATTACTGAATTGTTCTAACGCAGTTTACAACTACAAAGTAATGCTTGACAGAGCATATTAAAAGGTCTTTGAAAACTCGGACCCACGCGGGAACACGAAAAGGTGATTTTAACATAACACTCTAGCCACTGAGCCACATCGCAATTCACTTATTTAGCTATGACGTATTGTTCCTTCCCTTACAGACAACTGTCCTACCTGCCAAACAGCTAATATTGCACTCAGATTTGTGAACGCTAGAAACAGGTAATTATCCTTATTGTGCTACACAGTCCTACCTAACACTTCATTTTCTTTTTATTCGGTATATTCAAATCATAATTTAACTTTAAACATCTAACCAAAACTTACAACGAAACTAACGTATAGTGGTAGTTTATGGTATGGTTTAACATATACGATACTTGTGCCGTGGTAGGATAAATAGTTCCATAAAAAGTAGAACATTCGACGAATCTTAAAACACTATATGGGTTTTAATGTAATTTAGCAAAGTGATAATTTATCTAAATAGTAAAAAATCGAACAATAATCAATATGAAATCTATGAATACGAACAAAGTAGCTGTATATACATTTTTTTTTTTTTTTTTTTTTTTTTTTGCTGTCATCAGTCTTTCGACTGGCTTGATGCAATCCTCCATCCCTTCCTATGCTTTAGTTATATTACTCTCATATATATAAGGTATGAAAACAATGACAGCGTCAGTTTAATGCAAGATATTTCGGATGAAATGGAAAAGGGAGGCCATATTGGTAGTGTAGCACTAGATCTTTCAAACGCGTTTGATAGAGCGAGCCAAAAAATGGTGTTAAATAAGGATAAATCTATTGGAGTGGATGAGTAAGTGATTTTCGGGGAAGAAGAATTCTTAAAAGGTAGTAAGCAAAAAAATTAGCGTAGAAAATGCATTGTCAAAAGAAGTGGCAGTTAAAATGGGTTTGCCACAGGGTAGCACATTGAGACCATTCCTGTTCGTTATTCCAATGAATGATTGTGTTGAAGGTCTACTATCAAAAGTTTGGTTGGATGTAGATGACATAATGCTTTACAATACGATATAAACAATAGAAGACTGTGAACAGCTGCAGGGTGATCTGCACAGGATATCTAGTTGGGTAGGATGAAGATAAATGCAAACAAGAGTCAGGTTATTAGGTACAGCGATAACAAATTAAAGACTGAGATTTTAGGATGGTGAAAGAATTGCTTGTTGAAGACTTGAAATGTTAATACCTGGCATAATATTTGATAATAAACTGTACTGGGCAGAACACACTGGATAGGTAGTAAGAAAAGATTTCAAAATCCTTCACTTGTTGCAAAGAGTGATGAGGCAATATACCAGGAAGTAAAGAATTGGGTTACATAACTTCGGTCAGACCATTGCTCGAATATGGTGGTGTAGCATGGGACCCACATTCTGAGTACCAAATACGAAGAAGGTGCAAAGAAGAGCTGCTAGATTTGTCTCTGGAAAATACTGCAGAACACAGTAACTGATATGACAAAGTAGCTAAAGTGGTATTCATTAGAAGACAGGAGGAGAGTTAAGAGAGTCATGGGAGACTACACGGCGTATATTGATTGTGTGGAGTTGGTTGATGGAAGAATTAGGAGAGGTGCATGTAAGGAAAAGCTGATCATAATCACAACTTGCACTCTATTTCAGGTATAAGGTTGTGGGTTTTCTTTCGCAGGTAAGGAGGTCAGGGATTGGAATAAATTACTGAGAAAAATAATATACAAAAAACGCTAAAATAATTTAAAGTTAGTAGAGGGCAAAAGTAGGCGGAAAAAGGAAAGTGGAAAAGTGGGTGTGTAGGTAAATTGCATCCGGAGCAAGCACTCCATTGCAATTAAATTAATTTGAATATTGTTTAGAAGAAACAATGTGAACAATACTGAAGTGTTCCTGTGTTTCTTCGACAATCATAAAATTCTGGGAATCAAAGGCATGTTTCAAAAGATAGTAAATAGAAATGACTTCTAGAAATTTGAGAACCCAAGTACAGAAAGAAAGGAAGAGAGCGAAAATATAGGAGCAAACACAGCTGCTCACCTGATTCTTCGTGGAACCCACATTATCACTTTAATATTTAATCAGCGAACAAATAACACTAATCTTCCACTTTAATGAAGGTTTGAGCAAAGCAATAATTTTAGCAGTGTGGCAGCCTACAGTACGTGGTCGCAAGGCACAGTAACTGTGCAAGAGATTGGCTGATTAAAGTCCAGGTGGTTCAGAAGTTGTCGTTAGGTGATGCATGAAGAGGAGGGTTGGACAAGTGGTGTTCCACATTTCCTAACCAGCAAAATTGTGAATGAATACCTGGGCTCAATTCAAATGTCCCAGCAGTGCAAATGGCGTGAAGTTATACGATTTTTTTGTTTTTTGTTTTAAGTTGGTTCGTCTTACGCTTGAGTGCAATAACCAGGGCGACCAATACTGACCTGAGGAACAACCAACGTATTTCACTCTCTCTGTTTTTTATTCCTGTTCTGGTATCTTCCGAAGTACAGCCGTCGCTTTGGTTTTGATATCTTCTACGGTGGCAAACAGTTACCTTTGAGGCCCATTTTCATCTTGGGAAAGAGTCAGAAATCCGATGGCGTGGGATGGTCACTGCATCACGACAATGCTTCCTCCCACACATCGATTGTTGTGCAGACGTGGCTTGCAGAAAAGCACATTCCACTCTTCCACCAGCCCCCCACTCACCGGATTTAGTGCCATCGGATTTCTGACTCTTTCCCAAGATGAAAATGGGCGTCAAAGGTAACCGTTTTGCCACCGTGGAACGCATCAAAACCAAAGTGACGTCTGTACTTCGGAAGATACCAAAATAGTATTTTCATCGTTGTTTCCAGCAATGGCAGGAGCGGTGGAGCAAGTGTGTGTGTGTTCAGAATGAGTCTTCTTTGAAGGAAATCAGGTAAATGTGTACTTATCTTTTGTTAATAAAGAGTTACAATGAAATTCCGCAAACTTCTTGACTGCCTCTCGTGTAATCACAACAACAGGCTATATTTAACACCCGCTCGTCTCAGTCATTTAGACTTATGAAATAAGACAGCGTTATTACAACTTCTACGCAAATGTGTGCCCATTTTGACAACAGAATACCATAAATAAATAGAATCGAGGATCGATCTTACATCTGAGCGTGATGTTTCAAGAAAGGAATTTATCTTCTTCTATGAACGCCTGGCCCATGTCGGTGGTAGGCAGTTGCAGTGGGGTTGTTTATCCCTCCGTGGGAATGTCTGGGAAGATGAGCTGGGGTGGTGTCCCGTTGCCTTCCCCAGTGTGACAGTGTCCATAAGTGTTGTTGTATGTGTGGTAATGTTTGTGTTCGGTGTATCGTGCTGTTTGTGTTGTGGAGGAAAAATGAAAGTAGGGAAAGGGTGGAAGTCACCGCAGGTCCGCAAAGCTTAACGTCCTTTCTGATGAACTAATCATCAACTCCATACGCAGCGTAGAGAGGTTTTGTATTTAACCCAGGACTTTGGCGCACAATCTGGTGATTATGAATTGTGCACCATCACCTCTCCTACGCTGCCGCCTAAGTCATGATGATGAAAATTTCTTCCAGCGGCAGGACTCGAACTATCTAACCCAGTGTCAGCGCCGGACACTAGTCCGGTGCTGCAGCTAACTGAACTATTGGGGCGAGCTAAATAAGTTAACCTCAATTAAGCTTTGTACTGTGCTTGACTCATTTAGTTCCTTTTACAAGACTATCTGAAATATTGTGTTGGTTCTATTTGATTTACCTATGTATAACGTATACACACAGCTCAGTCCGTACACAAGCATAACTGAAAATGCCAGTTCGGTAGGTGGAACTCAAACGGTCAAAATCCTTGCAAAACGAAATCAGACGGTGTAACCCATACACTGCCAGGTATGGTTTTAGAAAAAACTGTAACT
>JARYHS010005358.1:0-13623 GCA_031002005.1 Vandiemenella viatica
TTCCCTAATGTAAAAGATCATATAGTTTGTCCTGATCTCGAAAAAATTCGAATATTCACATTAAATTTAGTGTAGTAAAAAAAATCACCCACTTCTTTTACTTTAATAGCATAAACTTCGAAGTGGATTACCAATGTAAATATTTAAAGCCGGCCGGGGAGTGTGACAGTAGTGATTGAAAACTGGTAACAACGGGAAAGACTTCTCTGAATCGTAAAACACAATTTTATTCCACGTTTGTTCAAGCGTACGGAATTATCATATGTTTTTAAGGAAATTGATGTATTTAATTTAAAATGAAATACTACGTAAAGCAAACTCAACAATTCTGTCAATTCATTTCCTCATAACCTCGATTGTGTTGTAATATCTCTGGTCGCAGTTCGTCTGCCAACGAAGCCGTTCGCGTGACGTCAGCGTATATAATAATATAGATTTTGAAAGAGATCAAAGGTCTTGATCTCTTGGTTTATGAACATTATTTTACCCAAATGCTTCGTTCCGAAATTTTTTAAGAATTTCTGTTTAATTTGAACAGAATTGTAGCGCGTAAAAACAGACATGAAAATTTTTTTTTTTACAAAAATTATCAATTGAAAAATCTAATTTTTCTGTAAATATATACTTCATAACGATTGTTCCAGGTTTCTTGTAATCATTAGAATAATAAATATTTTGAATGAATTTTATTGCCCTCGTGCCAAATATGACTATCTAAAATTTCCCTCATACCCACAGTGAATCGTGTTTAACGCTTTAACCTCCTTGATATCTCAAAATAGGCTATTTGATAGTATTGAAAATACGTATATTACAAATTGTAGTCATTCGCATAGATTAATGCTTAAGGAAGCTATTGTTATTAAATTTGAAAATAATGGTGGATTGTTTTTAATTAAAAAATCGAGTAAAAAATAGGATTTTTCTTGCCCCTTGTCACGTGACAGAAAACGTTCTGGGATTGGCGATCGCTTTAGTGACGTCACGTGCCTGTTGGCGCTGCGGCTGCGTTCGGAGCGTTTCCTATTATCCAAGTTTTCTGCTATTTTTATTGTTTGTTATTGGTTATTTCTTGTTAACATTGAGATTTTGTTTTGAATATAAAATGAAGAACAATTTGTAAAAGCCTACAGCGGAAAAATACCGAACATAAAAGCCCTATTTGTCGGGCTAGCTGAATTTTATTCTGCGGAGCTTGAAAATGTAATAACTTCAATTCGAGAATCATTTATATTTAAATTGGAAGTTAGAGATTAACTGTCATCCGTCATAAGAATGACTAAAATTTAAAATTAAAGTTGTTTTAGGAGATGTTATGAGAAAAATGCAAGTGTAGTATAAGGTAAGCACAACAGTTAAATAACTGGATGTTGTGGACAATTTTTCTTAACTGCATATAAATAATTATAGATAAATGATATTTCTTTCCAATGAAACTGAATTTATTGTTTATCTATTCACCGACCGTGTTCACTTCACCGCATGTAGAAACTTTGATGTTTAAATATTCGCTATTAACGAGAAGATAAGTAACGATGACATGGTTAAAGAGTGCTATGGAATTTGAAGATCCTATGTTCGAACCTTCATTAGGATAATATTTTTTTCATGTGTGCCTTTTTTTTCGTTTCTGTTTGCTGTTTGTTGCATTAAGAATCATGTTTTTATTCAAAGAATTCATAAAATGAAATGAAAGAAAACTTTTATAAAACGATAACCTTGCACTTTTAATTTTGAAACATACCAGAGATACATTAGCATTGCAAAAAATCCAAGTGCGCGGCGGTGAAATAATGTTAACAATAGCATTTCACGCTAATCTCGCAACAGTTCCCTAACTCTTTGAATCCCTTTTGTTGGAATTTTTACGTTACGATACAACTGCCTGTTGCCTTTCTGACATAAATGCATCTATTTAGGCCGTATTTATTTTTAATACGCAAGTAATTTTCGTTTTTTTTTTTTTAATTTTCCGGTGTGCAAGTTACGTCCAGTTTTAGTTTTGAAGTCTTTTTGGTTATGTTTCAAATTTTATAATACGCTTGCCGACCAAAAATTGCTGAACCCTTTGAGGAAAAAAAAAACAAATTAATGTTATGGAGGATTTTAGAAAAAGAATATGCAACCAACAGCAACTACTATCTAAAGAAGACTCATACAAATAAAAAAACATATTCCGATGCGAGGATCGAACCCAAGAATCTTAACCTTTTGATGTTCTTCTTAAACAACGAACTACATTATCTCAACGTAATTATGGTGTAAATGATAGTCGTAATGTCGTCTGGGTTTCTACCAGCAAGTTGCAGCGAATGTTTTTCCTATTTCAGCTGTTGTGGGAACACTTACGTTTATTTGGGCGAATTTTTACTGTCTTGGTTGTAGACTGATGTACTACACACTATTTATAAACCCATATTTCCAACAATTTATACAAAAGTTCAGAGAAACAAACCAGACGTTACTTATGTAGGGTGAGGGCTTGCTGGCATGTGACGTCACGAGTGTCGTTGGCCCTCGCTAGGCAGCAAAGGAGCATTTGGTGGGCTTTCAAATACTCAGAATTTTAACGTTAAATTTTGCGTAAAATAAGCATTTTCGTCAAAAAATAAATAGTATCCGGTAAATAACGGGAATCAATATACTATTTAAAACCATTTTTAAAAAATAGTGAAATAGCCTATTATACTTAATAACTATGTTTGTGGAAGTAATAACTGAGATGTGAACAATTAGTCATTTCTGAGTTAAAGGATTCAAAAGTTAACAGATGTGTGACAGAGGGGACACATCAGTGATTCGAAAGGGTTCCGTCTTTCATCGAGAATCAAGCTTGTCCTGCAGGCTTAACAACCTGATGCCATCTTGCTATACCCCGGGCCGGGCGTGGGGCTATTGGTTTTCTCCGTTTGGGGAAATTGTAGAGCTAAAAAGAAAAGGTCTAGCCTGACTCCTGACGGGGAGACTCCAGAGACTCCTAGGCGCGGGGCCCCCCTAGGAGTCGCGAGGCCCGACGTAGCATTTTCTAATTTCTGCTACGTGGCCAATCCTGTACTGACTATATCCTATGCTGTAGAGGCAAGTCACAGAAAGTGTTTTAGCATTTTAAAATATCCATTTTGAGATTTCAATAATTCTTTATATTCGGTTTTTTCCCGCAACCGTTTCGACTATTTTTACGTAGTACTTTATCTGTGGATGATAGAAGAACATAAAATACAGCATGGACTTCCAAGGGAACACTCGGCACACAGCAATGATCACACAGCATGCAGAATCATCTCCAGAAGACTCCACCAACATGTGCGTGGAAACAATTCAAGATGAAAGATCCACTACACGCCCAGCAACAGGCAGGAGCGTGCCCACAAAAGCCAAGCACACCGCCCTGGCCAGCAGCCAAGACACTAACAGGAGCGGACGGAACTTCAAAAACAAGCCAAAGAGGAGGAGACCGATGGCAGCGATACAGCAATACTTCCGTTGCCAAGGCTTCGGGCACTAAACCTCAAACTGCCACAAGCAAGTGTGTTGCGTCCGCTGCGGCGGGAACCACAGCAACGCCGACAAGTGCTAACTGTGGTTCTGACCACGCCGCCAGCTACGGGAGATGTCCTATGAGGAGAAAGCCCCAAGCCACCATCGAAAGATGTCAACATAAACACAGCCACACCCGAACAGCCGAAGGACCGGGCGGCCCACAGAAAAGGACATCAAGTGGCAGTAAAAACCATTCGCCGACCGACAAAACTGACCTACACGTGCACCAATGCAGAAACCACGAGAAAATCAGTTGGGGAAAATCGTCAAGTTGATAACGCAGCTGATTACGGCGATGATCCCCAACTGATCATACGAACCCAGTAAGGGGTTTTAATATAAGGACCGTCCATAGCCATTTTTCCCCAAAAGTGAAAATAAAACGTTTCCCCAAAACAACACCCTAAGTGACACCTAGAAGTTATACTACAAAAGGTAGTGGGACTTCACCAACAGCCGTAGAGGCAGCGAAAAAAAAAAAGTTTAATTACAGTAACGATAATATTAACTCTAGAATTCACAGGAAAGTAGATATTTTTCTTTTCAATTACGAGAAATCAGTCTGATTACATTTCACAAATTTACTTTTTCTATAAACGTTTTTTGTTCTGGTTCGTTGGATTCACACATTTCTAGAAGTACTAACTTGCTGTGAGATCTATTTAAAAAATTTCAGAGAATCTGTTTGAAATCTTGAAAGGTGACAACCAGCGGAGAGTTGTTCCGGATGTTCCCTCTCCCAAACAGCGTCAGTCACTGGCAATAAGTCTGGGAGGAGAGTAGTATATAAACGAATATTCTGTGACGATCAAACGATGCCGCCAGATCGTAAATGACCATATGGTAAATAATGTCACAAACACCAACCATAATCAAAATTTCTGTTAGCCTGATAATTAACGGGCTATTAATTATCAGCCGGCCTCTTAACTTTATATTTAATGGTTGTCATTTACTTGGAATGCTTCACCCCACTCCACCGGGACGCAGTGACCTTCAGATACCCTTCACCCGCACGCCGCCCGGCCCTCAAGGCCACCCGGTTTGTAATCGGCAACTACCGATGTAACCAAAGCAAAATTGGCAAATCTCTGTACAGAAAATCTGGATAGTTTGCTGACATGGATCAGTTTTGAGTGTTTCCCAAATTAAAAACTTGATTTTAGAAAATGTGATTGCTGTTGAAATTATGTTCACATATGGCCCGGGGAAGGCTACGATTGACGGTTCAAGAGGACGCTGGAGAGAGTGAAAGAGAGAGGGTACAAATGCCAAGAGGGGAGACGTGATCTTACGATTTCAATCATCGCGGCGCATGGTCGGGAATCGTGAGCTGATAGTATGTTACACTGTCAAACTTAAAATGCTGAACTTTTTGAAGCCAACATTAGGTTGTGCGAGCTGACGACTATCGGATGAATCTTTGCTCCGCTGACAATGTCTGCTGCAGTTAAAATGCTTCATAGTTTGCTGAACACAGTGTTAACCACAAGTTACTGCTCGCCCGTATAACTCACCCTGTAAAGCTACGAGTGTAGAGTCCCATCCTCTACCAACTAGTAGAACTGATTTAAGATGCTGTCGAGAACGAAGCAAACATTTACTAACGAGAATGAACATTAGTGCTCATGCTATTAAATTAACGTAATGTACGGCGAAGCCAATAACCTTGCGAGTCCACTTACATTGTAAAATCATTCTTGGATACCTTTAATGTCCTTTTATTTCTATTAGGGGATTATCAATTTTTGTAAAAATCATATTGAAACCAGAAAGTAATCTTTTATTCGATTTTTAGCATTTTACTGCACCGTTTGTAGGGCAAGGTGTTGATTTTGAATTTTTGATTGTTTATAAATTATGAATATACCTAACGTTAAATACACCATTGTTTGTTGGCCATATGATATTACGAAATAAATGGTCAGGTTATGACCCATGTATATCTCGTATAGCTATGCATTATAAATTCACACCTCTTTCACCATTAATTAAATCTTCAATAAAATCAGTATTAATTAATTAATAATTAATTAAAATGATACCAGCACAAAACCCATTTCCATTAGAAGTTTAAATATTTCCAACAGATTTGAAATAAATTCTATTAATGTTTAAATCCATTTCGGTATTGTTTTAATTAGTTTTCATAATTGAAAAAAATATTGTTACTGAGTAAATGATTAATGTTAAAGTCTTTAGTTTTTTGGATCAATTAATTTTCGAGATTCGCGAATGCGATCTAGAGTGTTCAATTAATTTATCATTGGAGAGAAATATTTCGCCCACCAATAATATTTGAGTGGCAACAAAATCGAAGAAATAATTTGCCACACCGATGCTTATATGCATTTCCTCTTCCTTCATTGGGTTAGGGACTTGAATTACAGACGGGAAATGAAGTTTGATGCAAAAAATCCTCTGTCACAGATAATTTTTGAATTGTAGAGTATTGAAGTAGTTGTAGATCTTTAGATAAACATATTTGGAGCAGAGCGCTGCAAAACCAGTTGTTACATCAGATCAATTTCAAATTTTAAGGAGTTAATAGTCAGTCTGCGAGACCGTTGGCTCAACATTTACGTTTTAGAAACGTATTTGAACCCAAGGAATTTATTGCATAGTAATTCCCGATTATAGCAAATGTAATATTCTATGGAGTTAGAGGCAACCAAACCAGGTTTGTAAGCATTACCTCAGTGCAGACTTTCTCACAAAACCTGCTGAGTCAATCAGATACACGCAAGTAACTCCGATTTTCAAAAAAGGTGATCGAAGTGACCCTGGAAACTATCGTCCCATATCTATAACATCTGTTTGTAGTAGAGTTATGGAGCATATTATATGCTCGAACATTATGACTTTTCTAGATGATAATAATTTGCTTACAACAAATCAACACGGATTTCGGAAGAAAAGATCATGTGAAACACAGCTGGCCCTATTTACACACGACGTAATGAAAGTTATCGATGCAGGTTCACAAGTAGATGCAATTTTTTTAGATTTTCAGAAAGCCTTTGACTCTGTGCCACACAACCGCCTTTTAGCGAAGCATCGAGCGTAGGGTATATTGGATCAGCTTTGTGAATGGATCAAGGATTTTCTAACAGGTCGGTCGCAGTATGTCGTCGTTGAAGGAGAAAGTTCTTCTAATTTAGATGTTACATCGGGTGTACCTCAAGGAAGTGTAATAGGACCACTTCTTTTCTTAATTTTTATAAACGATCTCGGAGACAAAGTGAAAAGCCTTTTTAGATTGTTTGCTGATGATGCGGTTATTTATAGGGAAGTAAGAAATTTGGCCGATTGCTTAGAAATTCAGCACGATCTGGATGTTATTTTGGCTTGGTGCGCTGAGTGGCAACTTACTCTAAATTGTAAAAAGTGCAAGACAATGAGCATAACTAACAAGAAGAATCCAATTGTTCAGAAATACGAGTTAAACAATACAGTTATTGATATGGTCGATTCTATGAAATATTTGGGAGTAACAGTGCAAAGGAACATGAAATGGGACATACACATTACTTCGTTAGTAGGTAGACCAAATTCTAGGCTGCGATTCATAGGTCGAATCTTGAAAAATTGTAATGAACAAACAAAGGAGATAGCGTAAAAATCTCTTGTGCGTCCACATTTGGACTACTGTTGTGCCATTTGGGATCCGTTTCGTAAGGGGTTGATTGAAAGTATAGATAAAGTACAGAGAAGAGCCGCTCGATTCTTGACCGCTTGCTACAGTCGTTATGAAAGCGTCACAGAACTGATTAGTAGATTAGGTTGGGAGTCTCTGGTAGATAGACGACACATGTTTCGTTTAAACTTATTGGTAAACATGCGTACTCCCACTTTCACTATAGAGTATAGTGAAATACTTCTTCCACCAACCTATCTGAGTCGAAAGGACAGGAAAGATAAAATTAGAGAAATAAGGTGCCGGACTGATTCTTATATGAATTCTTTTTTCCCTCGTACGATTACGGATTGGAATGCACAAAAAAAAGATTAGCTTTGGTGCTGAGCACCCTCTGCCAACCACAATTTTGTGAATTGCAGAGTATATATGTAGATGTAGATAACACCGGTTTCAACTGCATAATTATGTCAATAGTGTCTACCTCCGAAGTAAAGACAGATTTCTCGCTCTAATCTCGCGAGTAGGTAGCTCTCATCGAGTCATTATTGCTAACTAACCGCTAGGCGGATTCTCTTAACTTTAGTCTGTGTAGGTCTTCGTAATACCAAGGGACCAGGCGTTCCATCTAACCATTCAGATTCCATTCAACCAGCCATTAATACTTCAGTCATTCAGTCTATCTTCAATTAGAGGCAGAAACATCGTTTGTAGCCGCAGATGGACAGATCCCTGCATGTCATGTATTGTGTACTGTGTTCAATGATCATTAAATAGGATCCTATATACTGTTAGCCACCTATTGTCTTCTATCAGGATAGATTCAACAAGCCACATAACAAGCGAGAATTTATCTTATCCTGGGTTGCCGAACCTATTAATCAGTTGGTGTCAAACTCCTGACTTAATATCTTCTTTAGTAACTCGCTACGCAGGTATCAAGATGCAAGAACTAACGCCACGAGGTTAGTAAACTTTCCCATAACAACAACAACCGTCAAGAAATCACCCAAAACAACCATTCGGCTATCCTTTCAGTGCATTAATTTAAGCAGAGCTCTTACACAAGTGGCAATTCTGCAGACTGATTTTTAATATTCTGTCGCCTTTTCCTGGAATTTAAAGCTGATTATTTCTCTGTGATTTGGGAAGTCTGTAGCGACAAGACGTTTGGTTCACATATGTTTTCAATGGAAGTACTGAAAGAATAATTTTTTCATATTCTGTGAAACAGTTATTCGTAGAGATCAGTCGCCATCAATTAATATCTGGCATCAAGAAAAAGGCTTTGTGTAAATGCGTTAGCTATCTGGCAACCAGGATTACATACAATCAACGGACTAGAAAGTAACAGATAGATAGGCAGAGAGACATAGGTCAAGTTTCAATGTAGGGCATCAACTAGAAAATCAATTGGCTGAGAGGAAAAAGCTTTGTCATTTATTGTTTTCTGAGGTTGCTGTAGATAAGTCCATCAATAGAACACGTACCGAATCCGTAGAATTTACGAAGAGATCATTGGTCACATGCATAATCTTTATATATATAAAAATCTCGTGTCACGATGTTCGTCCGGGATGAACTCCGAAACTACATAACCGATTTAGATGAAATTTGGCTTAATGTGTGTAATTTAGTCCAACTTAAAAGATAGGATAGTTTTTATCTGGATTATAGACCTCAATATATATTATTTGCGAAATAAATGTTCATTAAATGTTTGTCATAGGAAAATTGTTCGTAAATATTTGTAAGCCATAAAAGCTAAGCGGTCTGCTGGCTACGTGGTTAGGGCGTCTGAGTGGAGATGGAAGGGTCCTCGGTTCGAGTCCATGTCTCGGCGAGGATTTTTATAGACACTTAACCCGGCATTAACCCCCGGCGCAGCATGCTGTATGAGGTGAAATAAGCCAGGACGGTACTGTGGTTCGGATTCGACGTTAAAATAAAGGGTCCCCTGTACCAGGCAGGATGGGCGGGCTAGGTAAAGGCGGCTACGACGGGGGGCAGAATCATTACGACCACACGTAATTATTATTATTATAGTTCCATAAGTTTCTAACAGATAGCGATGTGTTAACTTATCTATACAACACTTGGTTAGCTAGGTTGGGTAATCATCCAGTAGATCAAGTTCTGTTTCAATTTATTTATGCTACAGTTTATTCCTAACAGATGGCTGTGTGTTAATTTATCGAACCATCCAGTAGATGGCGTTGTATTTCGATTTATTTATTCTACGGTCTATTCCACGCCATATGTGTGAGTTTCTTCAATTTTAATTGTGCTGTGTATTGTGTTATAATTATACTGTATTGTTGTTCATCGTTTGTGTGTCTTTATATCTAACGACAAAGTAATTACACACATGAATATAACATTGAAGAAATCGTTACGATAAATTCGAATCGTGTAAGCATTTCTCGCTAGCTTATCATTTTTCTTCTTCTTTTTGTTATGGTCAGCTAGAGACCACGTGTCAATTTCAATTCCACTCCTGTTGTTCTTTCTTCCTCCCCAGTACTCCTTCATTATTGCACTCCTCTCGACCTTTGAATCCTGCCATATTCAAAGTCTGCTATCGAAAATATTTTTCTTTCCATACAGTTCACTGGTATTATTTCGTTTCAAATCTTTCTAAACGTCTTGAAAGCCTGGTGTCATCCATGCTATAAATGTATCAAAAAAATATCATTCTTCTTTTTCTGTTATTTTTTTCAATGATATTTTATATTTCCTCATTAGTTCTTAACTTCCATTTTACTGTATTTTTCGATGGACACACTGTATTATAGTGTCTTATTTTAAGGCTTTCAGAAAGGCACTTTTTGTTGTAATTCAAATATTTTTCATTGAAATGTCGCCAAAGAATCTAACCTCGACAATGCGTGTAACAGAGAGGCAAGACACACGACGAGAGAGCTCATCAATCAGCAACATAAATCGCGGCAAGTAAGGAAGTTCAAAGAATCAGAACAGCTGTGCGTCGTATGCAAGAATCTCAAGAACAGCGTGATGAACGTCTGTGACAGAATATATCGAGAACAAGAGCGGCACGAGAAAAGCACATAGCTACATTTAGAGAAAGAGAACGAGAGAGACAGTAAATCAGCCGTGCTTTAATACGTGTATCATTTGTTCGTCTTGCCTTCGAATATGCACCAGACATTGATTACTCTGCACATTCTAAAATTGCAATCGGTGCAATGGACAAAGTATGCCAATACTGTCAGGCGTTGAAATTCCGCAATGAAGCAGCCGGCATGTGTTGTGCATCAGGAAAAGATGTATTATTACCACTACCCAATCCGCCAGAACATTTACAATCCTTCTTGCTGGCGAATAAAACGATTCGAAATTGTATCTGCGCAAGACACGTAAATTCAATTCTTGCTTCCAGATGACGTCTTTTGGGGCAGCAAAAATTTGCGATCTTACATCTGATGGACGTCATTTTGAAAACTAAATTCAAAATACAAGGCCAGGTGTACCATAAGATTGGGTCGTTGATACCGATGCCAAACGATGACCCGAAGTTTCTCCAAATCTATTGGAAATTGTGAGGAACGCTTGAAAACTAGGTGCCAGTACAATTTCATCGAACAAGCAGAAGAGAGAGCAATTGTGGTATTGTTGGAAAATTGTTTGGAAATAATAATCAACTTATTCAATTGTGTCGCCACAATTAAAAAATGACAACTATCAAATTGTCATCAAAGCCGACAAATTACCATCAGGAGAACACGCTGGCAGATTCAACGCGCCAACCGTAGATGAAGTTGCAGTTTTTATGGTTGGTGACTCAGTTGATTAAAGTCACACGTCAAGATAGAACTGTTAGTATAATTTCGGATCTACACCGTTCGTATGACGCACTCCAGTATCCACTGATATTCTGGCAAGGGCTGAATGAATATGACATCAACATCAAACACCGTGATTCAGTTGCTGGTAAATTTAATATTCAACTATTTAATTCGTTATTTTATTAGTACAGTAGACCCGCGGTATTCCAACCAGGGGCCCGATTATAGCGGGCCCACTATATTGATTTCTTATTCTGTTTTTTACTATCTAATTTATTATTTTTTCAGGTAATAAAACAAATAAAAAAGTTACTTCAATGAAGCACTACGCCCCCCGATTGATGATTAGACGTAATTAGGATAACTATATCCTTCGATATCGTCAACTGTGCCTTCAATACGTCGGGGATATGTACGCCAAGGTTGAAAACAAGCATTTGCGATTTATTCGATACAACGAGGCTAAATTACGATCGGAGGAATGCATCCTCTTACGAGATACTGTTATCGGCAATATTTATGAAAATTTAAACGCCAATGATATCAGCAATTCATTTATTTTACCTTCAAGCTACATCGGCAGTTCACAGAACATGCAGGAATATGTACAAGATGCGAATGACTTACGTACGTCATTATGGTCGTCCAGATTTGTTATTACATTTAAGATGTAATCCGAATTGGGAGGAAATACAAACTTTGCTATTACCATGGCCATCAATCAATGCATCGTCATGATGTCACGGCACGTGTGTTCAAACAAAAATTAAAATCATTGATTGATTTAATCGTAAAAACATTCAGTTTTCGGTAACACACGTTGCTATCTGTATTTGATTGAGTGGCAAAAGTGAGGTTTGCCCTCATTCTCACATTTTGATTTGGCTTGAAAGTTAAAATCCGTCCAGAAGAAATTGAATCAAATAATTTCAGCCGAAATTCCGGACCCATTAATTGATCAAGAATTGTTTGATATTGTTACCAGTCACTCGATCCACGGACCGTGCGGTGCTTTTAACATGACATCGCCATGCATGGAAGGTGGAAAATGTAAGAAGCGTTTTCCAAAGGAATATACGAATGATACTATTACGGATATCGATGGTTATCCGTTGTATCGCCGCAGAAACGCTGAGAATGGTGGCCAAACATTTACAATGCGAATGTCAAATTCTAGAAACCAAGTTGAAATTGACAATCAGTGGGTGGTACCATACTCACCATTGCTTTCAAAAACGTATAAGGCTCATATTAATGTCGAGTTTTGCAGTTCTGTAAAATCCATTAAGTACGTTTGCAAATATGTTAATAAAGGCAGTGATTTGGCCGTATTTGAAGTTCAAAATGTAAATAAAAATGACGAAATAACACGATACCAAATAGGTAGATACATCAGCAGCAACGAAGCTATCTGGCATATTTTTAGTTTTCGCATCCATGAAAGAGACCCTTCCATCCAGCATCTTGCAATACATCTTGAAAACGGTCAACGTGTATATTTCACCGAAGAAAATATTTTCCAAAGAATACTTGAGCCACCAAAAACGACAAACCACAAACTGAATTTTTCACATTGTGTCAAAAATCTGATGTGTTCCGCCAATTCCGCAAAAACATTATTGATATACCGATACCTATTTTTCATGGAACAAATTAGGTAAAAAATGGTAGCCACGTAAACAAGGAGAACCACATCCTTCGATCGCAGGCATATTCAAAGCAAAGACTTTACACAGTGCATCCAAAACAACGTGAATGTTTCTTTCAGCGTTTGTTATTGGTGAGATGTTCCCCGGATCAGCATCTTTCGAATGTTTACGAACAGTTAATGGTCGAGTGTTCAATACATGTCGAGTGTTCAATACATGTCAAGATGCATGTCGCGAGTTGCAGCTGCTGGTAGACGACAATTATTGGGACCTGACACTTGCTGATGCAGCGTTGACATTCACGCCGAATAGTATTCGTCAAACTGTTTGCAATTATTTTGACAACAGTTATCCAACACAATCTTCGAGTTTGTGGGGAAAAATATAAAAACAGTATGACTGAAGATATAACTGAAATTTCAGTTTATATAAATAAATAAAAAATAATTTATTTATTTATTTTATAAATATCATTTTTTTATATAATTTCAATTAAGTAATTTGTAATCAAATGTAAATTAAAAAAATTTATGATCGTTTGTCCTTAATTTCAACTCTCCGTAACTCTTTACCAATTACATTTGAATTTCCAAATCGACTACAATGTTTTTGTCTTTATTAGTGAATATTAATTTGACTACTTGAGGAAGTTTAGAATAACATTAATCCTAACGTACTATAATTAGTAAGTCACAGCAACGCGTGACCGGGCAGCTAGTCTCTAAGAGGAAAATCATAAAACCATCAGCAATAGAATGTTACTTGCTCCATCATGACAGGCAATAGATTATTCTTAGCTTTCTTCCGTAAATTTTTGATGAAGTATACTATTTTTCGAGGGCCTTCGATCAGTGTACTCTCTAGACAGACTTACTAGAAGTAATGACTGAATGCTTGAAATGGCATTGGAATGAATGGATCCGAGTCAGAGCAGAAGGTGTATCTCATCAGTGCTCGCCTACAATACTCCATCGCTGACTTGACAGATGGG
>JARYHS010005360.1:0-13895 GCA_031002005.1 Vandiemenella viatica
TCCTAGTCATTAGTGAGGAACAGAATATTCACTTAACAAGCTCTAAAATGGAGACTGTCAAACATGGACATTTAAAAATAGTGTCCCGTGAGATATTAATTGCGTGACCTCAAACTGAGTCATTTACTGATGAAGCCAGGGACTGACAAATGGAAATTCAGCTAGATCGTAAATAATAATTACAGATTTTATAACAGAAGTTTATTTAGCAAAACCATAGAATTCGTACCAAAACTATTGCTTTGGTATTAAACCCTCAGTCTTATTTTCTGTCTTATCGATAAAATTTATCTGGCTAATTTGTTTAGGAAAAATTTACTGAACCTAAATTATTTAATTTTGTTAATGCTGAGGTGCTAATGTAAAAATAAACCCGTCTCGCGACAAGTGGAAACCGATAGATTTTCTGATGTCTGTCGAAATAGTGAATATTTGGCGATACCAACAGGCTAGGCAATATTGCAGAGAGACATATCCCCTCAGGTGACTTGTAGATTACTTTTGTGTATTACCTACCCTTGTGATTGATCACACAGGGTTTGGATTAACCATTCGACAGGCAGGACATGGGACATGATTTCGATTTTCCTTCGTTCCCTGCAAAAGTCTGAATGGTTCCTTCCTATTTCTGGCACCCAGTCCTGTCCCGGTCATGACGATCTAGATGTTGACAACCCTTTATAACCTTAGTAATAAAGAAATTGTCACAATAACGTAACTTGTTTAAGGAGGAGTTGTGATATTTTGAAGAAGGAAAGAGGAAAAATGGAGGCGTTTGTAACGGGGGCTAAATAATGTTACTACAATTCAACAAAGAGAGGAGGCATGAAAGCGGAAGACATTTTGATAATTTCATGACTAATTAATAAATAACTGAAGTGGTTCCTTGAATCATTTGTTGTAAGAAACATACGTTTGTTTACAGAACTCGACGATCACAAAACTAACATAAACATTTATATTTCACATTTTGATATAGTACCTCAATCTGTTGCCGATCCCGAGAACTTTAGCTGTACTTATAAAGGAATACAAAGTAAAATGTTTAGTATATTGTGGTGGGTGCCTTGGTGGGCAAACCACGTTACAATTATATTTCATACCTTTATGATTAATAATTGTGGATTTTTAATTGTAATTTTTATGAAGGAGTGGAAAATTATTTAATTTTGCAAGAATCTCGACGTTAGTTGGAATTTAGGAAAATTGTCACAATATGACATTTATTTTCTTATCACTGGCGATTACAAGTCTGAGCGAATTTATCGTTAACATTAACACAAATTGGCAAAATCATAAAAGCAACGCTCAGAGTTACAATTAGCCGTCATGAGCAAGCAAACAACTGTATATTTACTTTTAGGTATATCTCAGAATCAAAATGCAAGAAATAAGGACAATTGTAACAATAAAAATACAAGTTATGATGACCTCAGACAAAGGTATCATAATACTGTGACTTTACAGTTAAACAAGAAAATCATGGGCGCCAGAATGAACAATATATCATTCGAAAATAACTAGTTCTGGCAAATTATGCCGCTAGCTCAGCGGTTTTTACAATTACAAAGTGAGAACATGGACCTATCCTCTCAAAGTCGCTTACGGGTTCTGTTTCACGGAATGCACAATCACATGGCTTGGTCGTAATCAATTACCATTGTAGTTCTGCGTCTGATGTCTGTGATGAGTGTAGCGGACCCACGATATGTGAGATTATCTCACAAGTCGGCTATAGGCATCTCTGGTCTGGCAATGCGCATCATCGCATTACCGGCTGTGTTGCGGTGATACGCTCGCTCCAGCAAGGCAAGCTGCAGTTAGCGAAAGAAGTCAACTATTCAAGTCAACCTCAGACTGGTGCGATCGAAGTTAGAATCCCCAGCTCCTCGCTCTTCGGTCCACGAGGAATTTCTCGCTCCGCCCATTTGTAGTCTCGAAGCTCACATACAACAAAAATTCCCAGGATTTTGAGTTATACGCTCATTTTGATTGGATCTTCAGGTCGGCACCTAATGTCACGTGATATCCCTGATACGTGATTTGGCCATCGTATCGAACAGAGGTCGGACATATTCGGCTAAGTTCGGGGACGACTCTGGCATTTCCCGCCCGGTGAGTAACCTTGTTGACGGCCTATCCCTAGGGAGCAGAGTGGGTGGTCTGGCAAATCCCAAATCCGCGACTTCTTGTCGCCAAGGCTCGGAAACACCAAGATTAGCTTCAAGCCTACATAGCTCAATAATTCTTGAATATTCGCTTTGCTACGATACACTGTATAAGTTCACCATTTCATTACAGTCCTCACTTGGAATCTTGCGTACTTTATAAAATTACAACAAAAATCTATTCACGTGGTCGCCCAAGATTTATGTAAATTACTCTTATATTATTACATATATAATAAAAAATGCACCTTGTAACGTGGCGACAGCGCGGCTCGTTACAATATGGCCGGCCGTTGGTGAAAATAAAATTATGGTACAATAATTTTATTTTTAACTACCTAATTCTACCTCCATTGTGACTCAACAAAAACTGAAGGATTTTTTTTTTTTTACAATCACATAAATTTTAAATGTGATTCCAAAAACCATCGGTATTCCTGCCTTGTAAGGTGAATTTATAACGGGAGCATATGTCCTTTTGGCCGTCTTACAATTCTTTACAAACAGAAGCACGTGAATTCAGGTAGCCTTCCCAAATGCAAAGTTAAATTAAACACAATACTAAAATATACATGAAAATAAATTATTTACATACATGTTTAAATAATAATCTTGAAAATAACTTGAATCAAATCCTATCATTAAATTAATAAAATGAAACACATTAATAAAACAAAACATTGTCAGAACACTTATGCAGAAAGTGGTTGAACTATACATTGTATTTACAATTTAGCGTGATGTTTTACTCATGTGCATAAAAATAATTCTGCCTTCAACAAACATCCATAAAGTTGCTAGAGGTGAGCGTAAAATATCTCATTACATTGCGCGGTTTTAATCTCAAAACAACGGAATAGTTTAGTCGGATTCGGTGACGTGATTTTCGTCATGACCGACGGTTAATTCAATAAGCATTTCAGAGAAGATGTGCCCGTGTTCATGGTCAAATATCACTAACTGTAATCTTAGATTTTAATGACGCGGCATTTACTTATAATTCAACGTGGTGTGGAATGAACGATGTAAGTACATGTTTTCGTTTGTTACGTAAATTATGAACCTTACTCGTTGAATGTTAGGTGGTCTCCTAATTAGTCTTTCATTGGTCGACATCTCTAACTTGTAATATACCGTCTGTGAAGTGATTGCGAATTTCATGGCGAAAGGAAACTGTATTTGCTCATGGGTATATGTAATGGAATTTCTATAAAATTTACCATTCCCATATGAGACATTATACACATTATGCGGTTTGACGTGAACTTTCATCATCGTCAACCAAAGTCGCTGCAGCATCTTTGGCATACAAGCGGACCCGAAATATAACCATTCCGCACATAAAATTGAATGATAATGAATAGCGCAACTATCATTCCTCAGTAACATTACGATTCCTTCACAATGGGTCTATTGATGACTCGAGATTATCTCGACATTCAAAGAATAAAATATTTCTCTTTATTTAGGAGTTATTATAATACTCTTAACCTGTCCGTATACTCCACGTTTTATGCCGAAAATCCATCCCAGTTAGCGAATATTTTCTTTTATACACTTATGCTTCTTTAGCTTGTATGAAAAGGTCGTAAGCTTTGTGCACAGAACGGTTCGCTCTCAGGTTTTCCGTTTGCCAATACAAAGCAATTTTGAGATTTCACGCTAGCAGAATACTACAAATCTATATAAAGCAACAATATAAACCTTGAAATTATTTTCGTTGAGTGCACACAATTCTGAGCAAAACATGTGCTGTCCAACAATAGTTTTAATCTAATTTACGGAATACTATACAATTTACAGTAAGGGTACGCGAAATACCGCTAGAACGAGGCGTGAAACTTTTGTTTTCTTTCCCATTCATTCTTGGGTATGCGCTACCTGCCAATTCTAGGAACCTGCCGGTTGAGTTCAGCTGCCTACCTGCGCTAATGACCTCAGCTGTCAGATGGTAGCTGTTTTCCACTCTTTCGCAACCGTTACTTTGTATTGAATGGCTTTAGGTTCTGGGCGTTATGAGGCCCGATCTCGGTTTGTCCGTACGTCAACATATAACAATTCTTCGAGATCACTCTGGCCACCAAATACGGCCAGAAATATAGCAGGAAAAACGTCGATATCACCAATAATCTTATTGTTCCCGTCTTCACCATCTGTGCATTTATCATATACAAAATTCCTTTTCAATTGAAGTTAGCATCAAATATAATTACCTTAACTTGCAAAGTTAGCTGAATTATTGAATATATCCCGTAAATAAAGTTTTTCCCCTTAGCCTTTACAAATGCAGTCGCCTTTAACTTATTGCACTTTGACCACGCGCTATCGTCAGCAAAATAACAGCAAGGTATTGTGAAAACTCTCCTGTATATCTGTAATCGTTCAACTTAAGATTCCTAATTTCTGTGATGACCAACACAATTTAAACAAATCTTTCTGTTTCGTGTTCTATAGGGCATTATCTATGGCACGTTAGCCACCCTTTACAGATACACAAAAACCAAGAAGTAAATTTCGTTGACGAGATAACTTGCGATCTTCGGTCAACACAGACAAAGCGTCATTACGCTCGCTGTACACTTCTGCTCAGAAAAGTTATAATGCAACTACCTAAGGTAAAACGTTACATCGAACTCATGCATCACAAAATGTTGAAACCCTTTTCGTTTATGTCACAAAATACATCTTAGAAAGCATATCACAATGTTTGTATCGCTGTCAGATTCATTGTGATTGCGAAGACAAGAAATTGTGGTTGCTAATGGCGCTTCATTTACCGCGAGTGCGTATCAATTTATCTGGCTCAGGAAAACATTTAATATTTCAGGATTTTTATCAAATCACGTCCACTTAACAGCGTGAAAATCAAAAGTGACTATTAATATTTCACGTGGACAAAATATAAAGTTCGGAATAGCGAAATAAGCATTAAAAATTCCGAATATGGAAATATCCTAAGTAGCTTTAACTGTAAGTGCAAATTTGGTAACTGGAATTTTAATTTTCCGTTTATCTAATCTTTCCAGCAAAACAGACGGTTTAGACTAGCGAAACTGGCATCGGCGTTTTTCAAGCATGATTAATTTCGGTAAGGCGTCTAACCTAAAAGAATGTGTACTGTACATTTAATTTTTTTTTTTATGATCCAAATCGGTCAATTCATAGTCAGCCTTTTCGTCATTGTATTTGGCATGCTACACAACTTGTTGAACAATGCCTACAAGACGAATTTGAGACGTCCATGGATCTTCCTCTGGAAAATAATTCTGCGTCGCGAATATTCGTCTTTACCGCTTTCAACAGGATTTCGAAGGACGCAGAACCTTGGGCTTACAAGGTTACAGACGTTCGGCGGTTTGTGCCCGACAGCTAATGACATTCCTGGAACAGGTATAGTGTCCGCCGACCGACCCCACTTACTAACTGGTCCAGCTGACAATTGCGTCTTTTCTGACCGCAAGGAATGAACAAATTGTGTAGTGTTCCACACAAAGTTACGGACAGAAAAACTCCACGCGATGTTGATAGGCTCTGAATTCTGAGACTGATTTCGCATTTCTCCGAGGATTGGAAAACTTGCCGACTCTTGTCTGACTTTCAAGAACGACATGTACTGTACATCTTTCCTCTCCTGCCCCACAAATGTCTTATGCTTTACTGACAGTTTGCACTTCACTGTGGATCCTAGACAACTGAAATTGTTGTGTTTCTTGATTTCAGATATTTTTGCGTACAAACTGCCAATTTCACTGATTAAGAGTTGAGTCGTGACTTTAACAACCGACTCACTCGCAGTCTGTAATATCGCATTCGGAGGATTTTGTGGAGGACTAAAATTACTACGTTCGGCTTCCAGAAATTCGTCCAGTGACAATTTCAACTCGGTTTGTGCCGTCTTAACGAGCTCAACCGAACTTACCACGGCAGTCACCTCTGAGCTAAGTTTTCGAAGGTTTTGTTCCGTATGGTCTTTGACCTCGTGAACAAATTCCGAAATTTGCCCTAGGTTTTGGCCGTTCTCGTTTCGCATCTGTTCAATGGACAGGTCGGCGGCGTCAAGTCTTTTAGCCAACTGTTGATTACCCGATTGCAAAGAAGCACAGGTAGTTTTTACTTCTTCTGTGTCCCTTTCCAGCTTAGAAACAATTTTAGTTACCTCCGATTTAAATTCGGACATTTCCTTTGTGACCTCAGAACGAAAGGTGGATAATTTTTCGTCCAAGTTTGTTAATATCGCAGCTTGCGAATTAAATCGTGCATCAAAACTCTGCTTAAGCAAATCCGAATTTCTCTTATTTTCCTCCTTTTCTGAATCAAAACGCTTGTTTAATTCCAGAAATTGCTGGCTTGATTGTTGGCTTAAATCCTGCTTTAGTTGTTGATTCGATTGCCCTATAGCAGTCATCAACATGTTTAGCATTTGCTGTGATGAGAGGGGTGGTGCTTCTACAGGAATTTGTGTCATTTGTTGCGTCTGTTCTGAATGTGCGGGCGTATTCTGTGTCATCTCACCTACAGGAAACGAAAATTTTTCCATATTTTCCTGTGGCGACAAAGTAGACTGCGAACTATATGAGTGGGTCGGAACTTCAGAACTTACGTTCCCCTCCCCAGCAGCCAATATTCCGCATTCTGTTAACTGAACCTCGTTCATGATTTCGGGAGATTTTTGCCTATCAGACTGATCTTCCATATCGAAATCTTTTATCGTACGAGATCGTAGCTTCATATGAACACACAAACAATGAATTTACACCGCAATTGTGCAATGACGAAATCTAAATTCACTAGCAACAAAAATACCGCGAATTTCAATACACACAAATACATATACCCCTCCAAAATACAGCAAGAGAAAAGCAACGATGAATCATGCAATACAACACCATGAAAGCAGACTTACTTTCAAACACATGGGCAAAACATGCGTGTCTTTAATTTTCTTAACAGCTACCATGCATTAAGAAATCAACACTGACGTTACTCATTTAAAAATTTTTAAACTGATCACGAAATTGTTACAATACAAAGTGCATTGCATCTCAATTGAAATACACAAATGAACTTCCTTTTAATGCGTTGAAACAAAATGAACTTTATGCATTAAAATACAAGTGAAACATCAAAATAAAATCTTGTATGAATATCTATTGACTACAAGAATGATAAAACTGCCAAAAGCCATGTGCAACATTCCATGAAACTTTCTGAATTTGGGCTCCAAATTTATAATTTGAATTAGTGCCACCAATTCGCAGACATTAAGTAGTAATGTCTCATCTGGCACCAGCGTTGGGCGACATTATGTGGTGGGTGCCTTGGTGGGCAAACCACGTTACAATTATATTTCATACCTTTATGATTAATAATTGTGGATTTTTAATTGTAATTTTTATGAAGGAGTGAAAATTATTAATTTTGCAAGAATCTCGACGTTAGTTGGAATTTAGGAAAAATTGTCACAATATGACATTTATTTTCTTATCACTGGCGATTACAAGTCTGAGCGAATTTATCGTTAACATTAACACAAATTGGCAAAATCATAAAAGCAACGCTCAGAGTTACAATTAGCCGTCATGAGCAAGCAAACAACTGTATATTTACTTTTAGGTATATCTCAGAATCAAAATGCAAGAAATAAGGACAATTGTAACAATAAAAATACAAGTTATGATGACCTCAGACAAAGGTATCATAATACTGTGACTTTACAGTTAAACAAGAAAATCATGGGCGCCAGAATGAACAATATATCATTCGAAAATAACTAGTTCTGGCAAATTATGCCGCTAGCTCAGCGGTTTTTACAATTACAAAGTGAGAACATGGACCTATCCTCTCAAAGTCGCTTACGGGTTCTGTTTCACGGAATGCACAATCACATGGCTTGGTCGTAATCAATTACCATTGTAGTTCTGCGTCTGATGTCTGTGATGAGTGTAGCGGACCCACGATATGTGAGATTATCTCACAAGTCGGCTATAGGCATCTCTGGTCTGGCAATGCGCATCATCGCATTACCGGCTGTGTTGCGGTGATACGCTCGCTCCAGCAAGGCAAGCTGCAGTTAGCGAAAGAAGTCAACTATTCAAGTCAACCTCAGACTGGTGCGATCGAAGTTAGAATCCCAGCTCCTCGCTCTTCGGTCCACGAGGAAATTTCTCGCTCCGCCCATTTGTAGTCTCGAAGCTCACATACAACAAAAATTCCCAGGATTTTGAGTTATACGCTCATTTTGATTGGATCTTCAGGTCGGCACCTAATGTCACGTGATATCCCTGATACGTGATTTGGCCATCGTATCGAACAGAGGTCGGACATATTCGGCTAAGTTCGGGGACGACTCTGTTCTGGCGGCCGGCATTTCCCGCCCGGTGAGTAACCTTGTTGACGGCCTATCCCTAGGGAGCAGAGTGGGTGGTCTGGCAAATCCCAAATCCGCGACTTCTTGTCGCCAAGGCTCGGAAACACCAAGATTAGCTTCAAGCCTACATAGCTCAATAATTCTTGAATATTCGCTTTGCTACGATACACTGTATAAGTTCACCATTTCATTACAGTCCTCACTTGGAATCTTGCGTACTTTATAAAATTACAACAAAAATCTATTCACGTGGTCGCCCAAGATTTATGTAAATTACTCTTATATTATTACATATATAATAAAAAATGCACCTTGTAACGTGGCGACAGCGCGGCTCGTTACAATATGGCCGGCCGTTGGTGAAAATAAAATTATGGTACAATAATTTTATTTTTAACTACCTAATTCTACCTCCATTGTGACTCAACAAAAACTGAAGGATTTTTTTTTTTTTTACAATCACATAAATTTTAAATGTGATTCCAAAAACCATCGGTATTCCTGCCTTGTAAGGTGAATTTATAACGGGAGCATATGTCCTTTTGGCCGTCTTACAATTCTTTACAAACAGAAGCACGTGAATTCAGGTAGCCTTCCCAAATGCAAAGTTAAATTAAACACAATACTAAAATATACATGAAAATAAATTATTTACATACATGTTATATAATAATAATCTTGAAAATAACTTGAATCAAATCCTATCATTAAATTAATAAAATGAAACACATTAATAAAACAAAACATTGTCAGAACACTTATGCAGAAAGTGGTTGAACTATACATTGTATTTACAATTTAGCGTGATGTTTTACTCATGTGCATAAAAATAATTCTGCCTTCAACAAACATCCATAAAGTTGCTAGAGGTGAGCGTAAAATATCTCATTACATTGCGCGGTTTTAATCTCAAAACAACGGAATAGTTTAGTCGGATTCGGTGACGTGATTTTCGTCATGACCGACGGTTAATTCAATAAGCATTTCAGAGAAGATGTGCCCGTGTTCATGGTCAAATATCACTAACTGTAATCTTAGATTTTAATGACGCGGCATTTACTTATAATTCAACGTGGTGTGGAATGAACGATGTAAGTACATAATTACGTAGTTTTTCATGTAAGTACATGTTTTCGTTTGTTACGTAAATTATGAACCTTACTCGTTGAATGTTAGGTGGTCTCCTAATTAGTCTTTCATTGGTCGACATCTCTAACTTGTAATATACCGTCTGTGAAGTGATTGCGAATTTCATGGCGAAAGGAAACTGTATTTGCTCATGGGTATATGTAATGGAATTTCTATAAAATTTACCATTCCCATATGAGACATTATACACATTATGCGGTTTGACGTGAACTTTCATCATCGTCAACCAAAGTCGCTGCAGCATCTTTGGCATACAAGCGGACCCGAAATATAACCATTCCGCACATAAAATTGAATGATAATGAATAGCGCAACTATCATTCCTCAGTAACATTACGATTCCTTCACAATGGGTCTATTGATGACTCGAGATTATCTCGACATTCAAAGAATAAAATATTTCTCTTTATTTAGGAGTTATTATAATACTCTTAACCTGTCCGTATACTCCACGTTTTATGCCGAAAATCCATCCCAGTTAGCGAATATTTTCTTTTATACACTTATGCTTCTTTAGCTTGTATGAAAAGGTCGTAAGCTTTGTGCACAGAACGGTTCGCTCCAGGTTTTCCGTTTGCCAATACAAAGCAATTTTGAGATTTCACGCTAGCAGAATACTACAAATCTATATAAAGCAACAATATAAACCTTGAAATTATTTTCGTTGAGTGCACACAATTCTGAGCAAAACATGTGCTGTCCAACAATAGTTTTAATCTAATTTACGGAATACTATACAATTTACAGTAAGGGTACGCGAAATACCGCTAGAACGAGGCGTGAAACTTTTGTTTTCTTTCCCATTCATTCTTGGGTATGCGCTACCTGCCAGAATTCTAGGAACCTGCCGGTTGAGTTCAGCTGCCTACCTGCGCTAATGACCTCAGCTGTCAGATGGTAGCTGTTTTCCACTCTTTCGCAACCGTTACTTTGTATTGAATGGCTTTAGGTTCTGGGCGTTATGAGGCCCGATCTCGGTTTGTCCGTACGTCAACATATAACAATTCTTCGAGATCACTCTGGCCACCAAATACGGCCAGAAATATAGCAGGAAAAACGTCGATATCACCAATAATCTTATTGTTCCCGTCTTCACCATCTGTGCATTTATCATATACAAAATTCCTTTTCAATTGAAGTTAGCATCAAATATAATTACCTTAACTTGCAAAGTTAGCTGAATTATTGAATATATCCCGTAAATAAAGTTTTTCCCCTTAGCCTTTACAAATGCAGTCGCCTTTAACTTATTGCACTTTGACCACGCGCTATCGTCAGCAAAATAACAGCAAGGTATTGTGAAAACTCTCCTGTATATCTGTAATCGTTCAACTTAAGATTCCTAATTTCTGTGATGACCAACACAATTTAAACAAATCTTTCTGGCAAGGTTTCGTGTTCTATAGGGCATTATCTATGGCACGTTAGCCACCCTTTACAGATACACAAAAACCAAGAAGTAAATTTCGTTGACGAGATAACTTGCGATCTTCGGTCAACACAGACAAAGCGTCATTACGCTCGCTGTACACTTCTGCTCAGAAAAGTTATAATGCAACTACCTAAGGTAAAACGTTACATCGAACTCATGCATCACAAAATGTTGAAACCCTTTTCGTTTATGTCACAAAATACATCTTAGAAAGCATATCACAATGTTTGTATCGCTGTCAGATTCATTGTGATTGCGAAGACAAGAAATTGTGGTTGCTAATGGCGCTTCATTTACCGCGAGTGCGTATCAATTTATCTGGCTCAGGAAAACATTTAATATTTCAGGATTTTTATCAAATCACGTCCACTTAACAGCGTGAAAATCAAAAGTGACTATTAATATTTCACGTGGACAAAATATAAAGTTCGGAATAGCGAAATAAGCATTAAAAATTCCGAATATGGAAGTAGCTTTAACTGTAAGTGCAAATTTGGTAACTGGAATTTTAATTTTCCGTTTATCTAATCTTTCCAGCAAAACAGACGGTTTAGACTAGCGAAACTGGCATCGGCGTTTTTCAAGCATGATTAATTTCGGTAAGGCGTCTAACCTAAAAGAATGTGTACTGTACATTTAATTTTTTTTTTATGATCCAAATCGGTCAATTCATAGTCAGCCTTTTCGTCATTGTATTTGGCATGCTACACAACTTGTTGAACAATGCCTACAAGACGAATTTGAGACGTCCATGGATCTTCCTCTGGAAAATAATTCTGCGTCGCGAATATTCGTCTTTACCGCTTTCAACAGGATTTCGAAGGACGCAGAACCTTGGGCTTACAAGGTTACAGACGTTCGGCGGTTTGTGCCCGACAGCTAATGACATTCCTGGAACAGGTATAGTGTCCGCCGACCGACCCCACTTACTAACTGGTCCAGCTGACAATTGCGTCTTTTCTGACCGCAAGGAATGAACAAATTGTGTAGTGTTCCACACAAAGTTACGGACAGAAAAACTCCACGCGATGTTGATAGGCTCTGAATTCTGAGACTGATTTCGCATTTCTCCGAGGATTGGAAAACTTGCCGACTCTTGTCTGACTTTCAAGAACGACATGTACTGTACATCTTTCCTCTCCTGCCCCACAAATGTCTTATGCTTTACTGACAGTTTGCACTTCACTGTGGATCCTAGACAACTGAAATTGTTGTGTTTCTTGATTTCAGATATTTTTGCGTACAAACTGCCAATTTCACTGATTAAGAGTTGAGTCGTGACTTTAACAACCGACTCACTCGCAGTCTGTAATATCGCATTCGGAGGATTTTGTGGAGGACTAAAATTACTACGTTCGGCTTCCAGAAATTCGTCCAGTGACAATTTCAACTCGGTTTGTGCCGTCTTAACGAGCTCAACCGAACTTACCACGGCAGTCACCTCTGAGCTAAGTTTTCGAAGGTTTTGTTCCGTATGGTCTTTGACCTCGTGAACAAATTCCGAAATTTGCCCTAGGTTTTGGCCGTTCTCGTTTCGCATCTGTTCAATGGACAGGTCGGCGGCGTCAAGTCTTTTAGCCAACTGTTGATTACCCGATTGCAAAGAAGCACAGGTAGTTTTTACTTCTTCTGTGTCCCTTTCCAGCTTAGAAACAATTTTAGTTACCTCCGATTTAAATTCGGACATTTCCTTTGTGACCTCAGAACGAAAGGTGGATAATTTTTCGTCCAAGTTTGTTAATATCGCAGCTTGCGAATCAAAACTCTGCTTAAGCAAATCCGAATTTCTCTTATTTTCCTCCTTTTCTGAATCAAAACGCTTGTTTAATTCCAGAAATTGCTGGCTTGATTGTTGGCTTAAATCCTGCTTTAGTTGTTGATTCGATTGCCCTATAGCAGTCATCAACATGTTTAGCATTTGCTGTGATGAGAGGGGTGGTGCTTCTACAGGAATTTGTGTCATTTGTTGCGTCTGTTCTGAATGTGCGGGCGTATTCTGTGTCATCTCACCTACAGGAAACGAAAATTTTTCCATATTTTCCTGTGGCGACAAAGTAGACTGCGAACTATATGAGTGGGTCGGAACTTCAGAACTTACGTTCCCCTCCCCAGCAGCCAATATTCCGCATTCTGTTAACTGAACCTCGTTCATGATTTCGGGAGATTTTTGCCTATCAGACTGATCTTCCATATCGAAATCTTTTATCGTACGAGATCGTAGCTTCATATGAACACACAAACAATGAATTTACACCGCAATTGTGCAATGACGAAATCTAAATTCACTAGCAACAAAAATACCGCGAATTTCAATACACACAAATACATATACCCCTCCAAAATACAGCAAGAGAAAAGCAACGATGAATCATGCAATACAACACCATGAAAGCAGACTTACTTTCAAACACATGGGCAAAACATGCGTGTCTTTAATTTTCTTAACAGCTACCATGCATTAAGAAATCAACACTGACGTTACTCATTTAAAAATTTTTAAACTGATCACGAAATTGTTACAATACAAAGTGCATTGCATCTCAATTGAAATACACAAATGAACTTCTTTTATGCGTTGAAACAAAATGAACTTTATGCATTAAAATACAAGTGAAACATCAAAAATAAAATCTTGTATGAATATCTATTGACTACAAGAATGATAAAACTGCCAAAAGCCATGTGCAACATTCCATGAAACTTTCTGAATTTGGGCTCAAATTTATAATTTGAATTAGTGCCACCAATTCGCAGACATTAAGTAGTAATGTCTCATCTG
>JARYHS010005363.1:0-29671 GCA_031002005.1 Vandiemenella viatica
CTACGCATTTAAAGTTTTATCCCCATAAAGGTGTAAAACGCAAATTTTCGTATATCTACTGATGTGTCACACTGATTGCGGCACCAGAAAATGTAATTAATTTTATTCTTGATAAATTCATCCATTAATATTTAGTATTGGGGATATGAATTGATAATCAAGGCACCATTTAAAACTGCTATTTATTAGATCAAGGATATGGATTGCATTAATTAATTTGACGTGATACAGAGATGGGATTTGGATAGCATGAATTGTCAGTTATGCATCATTGTTCCTCAGGGTCGTTTGTTGGGCTAGTGGACGCCAGTGGTGAACACACTCAACACACACGTTCGTTAGTCTCACAATACCGTGAAGTTGGCTTCTGCGACGGCATCTGTGGGCAGGTCCGTGGTGGCGCTTTACAGAGATGGGATTTGGATAGCATGAATTGTCAGTTATGCATCATTGTTCCTCAGGGTCGTTTGTTGGGCTAGTGGACGCCAGTGGTGAACACACTCAACACACACGTTCGTTAGTCTCACAATACCGTGAAGTTGTCTTCTGTGGGCAGGTCCGTGGTGGCGCTTCTTGCTGCGGGACTGCGTGAAGTCAGTCAGCTCAGCTCGCGGTTGGCGTTGTGTTCGACGCCCGATCGACGGGCTGGAAAGCTCTTCCAACGGGTCATAGACGGGAGCACGAACTCAGTCACACTCGCAAATAATATTCCAAATGTCTGTGCGTGCTGCACGAGGTGCACACCTCTGTGTGATCCAACCGAGTGTCGCCACCCGTCCGCCTAGTGGACCAGCGGATTAGAGGGGGCGAGGGGTAGTCGCATTCCTTGGATGTCGCCTACCTATTTCGCAGCTGGCTCAGACCTTCAAATCCGTTCACACAGTTCGCAACCATATGTGGTGTGATTTACTGTAATTGCACATGGCTGTAATGTGTGTCATTACACTACCCATTAACTACCCAAAAAAGTAAGATCGCTTTACCTTAATACCTTTATAAACTTCAGATTTTCATTACAGGCGAAGCATACGAAGCTTAACTAATGTGTTGAATTTTGTTCACTTGTCTGCATATTTTGGTAGTTAGTGAAATTCAGAGTGAGTCATGAAATGGTTTTAAATAAGTTGAAAACTATTGAGGTGATGAAAAAGTCATTTGTTGGTAGGGGCACTCATAAAAGGCAGAAATCAAAAGAACAGAATAGGAAATGCAGTATCAATAGAGGTGGAAGTGAACTTGGGAGTCCAACACGGTATTGCAGTTCATCATTCTAATGAATGATTTTGTTGATGGTTTACAGTCGGAATTTATGTTGTTTTCAGATAACATAATGATATATATTATTTCTATAAGGTATTTTTTTGTCACAATCCATTATCTCGCTTCATACATAACCGAAATCAATTAATGAGGTGTCATTTTAAAGCTTATGGTCACCCCTTTGGTCACATCATATTTTAAGAAAGGAAGTTTTCGTAATTCGACCCATAAAGGGCAAATATGTCCATTTTTCCGAAATGCGTTTTTTTGTGTCTGGAGCTATTTATCTCCCCCAGATTTCCAACCGAAATCGATAAATGAAGTAGGATTTCAAAGCGTAATGTCTCAACTTTGGTGACATCATATATTAAGAAAGAATTTTATGGAATTCAACACTTAAAGGGAAAAGTATGAATGGTTCTTCAGTGCATTTTCTGTCACGAGCCATATATCTCCATTAATATCTAACCGAAATAGATAAATGATGTACCGTTCTAAAAGTTATGGTTTCCGTTGTGGTCACATCAAATTTTAAGAACGGATTTTTTTAATTAATTGAACCCTTAAAGGGAAAAAATATCAGTATTTCAAAAATGCGTTTTGTGTCTCGAGTCATTTATCTCCCTTCATAATTAAACAAAATTGTTAAACGAGGTATCATTGTAAAGACTGATGTCTTCGTAAGGTTTTCGGTTCCGTTACACCATATTTTAAATAATTTTTCAAAATTCGACCATCAATGGGCAAAATTGTTAATATTTCTACAACGCATTTTTCTGTCACGAGCTATAGATCTCCCTCGACATCCAACTGAAATCGATAAATGAGGTATCACTTTAAAGACCAAGGTATCTGCTTTGGTCACGCCATATTTATAAAAGGAATATTTTTGGAATTCGACCCTTAAGGGGCAAAAGTAATAATATCATTTCTACAGCGTGTGATTTTTTTTTTTATTACGAGCCATGTACCACCTTCAATACCTATCCGAAATCGATAAATGTCATATCGTTTTAAAGCTTATGATCTCCAATCAGGTAAAATCATAAATTAAGAAAGAATTCTTCGAAATTTGACGCTTAAAGTGGTAGCGTGTATGAGACAGTTCAGAACGAAGTCCCTAGATTAGAGCAGCAGATATCACAGAGATGTCAATAAACTTTTTTTTTATACAATTAAGTAGCTTTTCGGATATTTTTTTCTGTGACGAAAACATTTTTGTTTGCTATACAATTTCAGCGTAAATATTTTATTCGCACAGCAACACATACCACAGAGATGTTGATATGTTGTGTGCATTTTGTTCAGGTTGGATATATTCTGTTACATACAGAGTGTTTTAAATTTTCCTAACTGTTTCGTTTCGTATATGTTGTAAGTATTTTGATTCGTACCTACTACACTAAACAAATAAATATTTGCTACAAAAGTGCGGTTCTATTTTTCATTATATTACAATCATTCATCCCAGGGCCGCATTTAAGCATAGGCTACATAGGCTGTAGCCTAGGAGGCAGCCAGGCCCACTGGTGACAGGGGGCCGCCATCAGAGCCTAAATACGGCCCTGATTCAGCCTCACAATTCATCATATTTTATTCGCGAAATTTCTGTACGAGCTGTCTAGTGATATATAATATGATCAAAACGGGAGAAGACTGTGAACGGCTGCAGGTTGACTTGAGTAGGTACACAGATAAAAACAAAAGCTTGTTTATGATTATAGGGTAAGGACCCAATTGCTTGTGGAATATTTGAAATGTTAATATCCTTGAGTACCATTTGATAATAAACTCAACTGAGAAGCACAAATTTGGCAGGTGGTAGGGAAAAGTTACATATTTCTTCATTTATTGGAGAGGGTGATGAAAGAACGTACCAGATAAATGTGGGAATTGGATTACAAAACTTTGGTCAGAACAATGCTTGAATTGGTAGTGTACTTTTAGACCCACGGTTTCGTAAGTCAAATACAGGAGTCGGAGAGCGAGCGAAAGAGAGTAGTTAGTTCTGTATGTGGAACTTACCGCAGGACACGGTCAGTATCTGATATGATAAGGGAGCTATAGTGGGAGTCATTGGGAAACAAGAGGAGGGTGAAGGAATACTGGAAGTGTAAAAGGTTGTTGTTGCTGATGAGGCGAGGAGGGGTACTGGTCATAGGATTAGGAGTTCATGAGAAGGAAAAGATTACCATGGATACAAGCTGGCACTCAATTTTTTGCATAAGTGGGAAAATTTTCTTTTGTGTGTAGGGGTGTCAGGGATTTGAATAAAATACCAAGGGATGTGATCAATAATTTACCAAAAACGTTGAAGGATTTCAAAGTTGAAATTTGTAAATGGCAAAAGTAGATGGGTGGAGGAATTTAACACTCCTAGTTATAAGATGATAAAAAAAATAAAAATAAGATATGGGTAATTAGATGACGACGGAAGTTGCCTCCTGAGCATGAGGTCCATCGCAATTCTATTCAATTTCAAATTTTTTACTGACTGTTTCACCTCTAAATCGTAATGAAAGTCCAATGTTGTTGATTTCCCTATATTTATAAAATGTCAACCCCATAGGTGAAACTTTTCGGAACATATTCGCAGGTTATTTCCTTTGTTCAGGATGAGGCTATACGCCTCAATTCTTTTACCGTAGAGATCGACAAACTTAACTAACACGTAAATTTTACTTTATTCTTATGCTTAGTTTGAGAGTTAATCGATATTTAGTATGGTGGCAACACGTAATACTGGCCCAGGACGCACACCCATTGTTTACAAACAGATTGGGCGTTGTTGGTATAGAACATACATATATTGATATGATTTGAATTCTGAAATACACTGATTTTTAAATTTTAGCGATGACTCAGAATAAGCGATTAACTTACAAAAAGATATGAGATTCACACAAAAAGAATTCTTTCAAACGTAGACCAAGTCTCATTGTCGTTTATTGGCAACAAGTTTCGAGATCTTGTTGTCAGCCAGGTTTAGATTCTACAGTGTGGTGACCTATTCCATTCACTTTCTGAAACAGGATGGTTTCTCTCGGTGTTATGGATAGTTGATTTAAATTAATAATAATAAAAAATCTAATGACTTGGCCATTACGCATTCCATGTTTTAGTAAACTAGGTAAAACCTATATAAATAGCATTAAGTATTGATTCAATCTTACAACTAGGACAAAAACCAAGATTTCCATCCCACGTCTTTCGTGTTTGTCAAAGCTTAAATTAAATGATGGAGGAAAAGGTCCAAATAAGGGCTGCTACTTTTATTTTGGTCCTGATGATTTACCTGGTCACGCAATATGGATAATTTTGATGTCACTTACTCCTGTAAACAATCATGAAGGTAATATGAGGGTTCAAAACGTCAGTAACCAATTTTAATTTTAAAAAAATCAAAGGCTCAAAAATGTGTAAAATTACCGATTTTCCAAATACGTACTTGTATAAAAAGGGAAAATTTATTTCGCAATAAATTAAAAAAAAAAAAAAACGAAATTTTGTTCAAAAACTTCATTAACTTGAAATTTCAGCAGTTACAGATGTAGACCTCCGAACAACTTGTGGAATAAGGAGCGAATGAAAAATAGCTTGCCCACACTATTTGTTCAAATTTAAATTAATCAAAATGATATATAACGGATAAATGAAATGTATATCTACGATGAATTTATAAATTTCATTACTTACTAACAACGGGAATATAGATTTATATTTCTGTAGGTGAAATGACATAAATGTTCATTAAAAATATAAGCTTTTTAGTGATATGAAGGATTTAAATATGTTTTATTTTTATGTTACAGCAGGTAAAGAACAAAATTGTCATTTACAGAAAACAATTCTACGTCTTGTCTATTCTTATACAACAACAGATACTGTTTCTTAAAAATAAAGATAACGCCAGTATTATGACTATAGTCTTGAATACATGTTACAATCAGCCATTCCAGTTCATTTAAAAGAATGGCGTCTAATTGACTTCACAGATCAAATTTGAGTATCAACTAATAACTTCGTACGTATCCGTGCAGAGTTCTATAAACGTGATAAGCCCAAAATAGGAAAAAGAAATATTTCTTTAAAAAAAATCTTCTTAGAACAAGAGACGGTAAATGAAAAAAGTCTCGAAGATAGAGCGCATAAACACAATAGCAAACGAAGATAAACGCTATCAAATGAAAACATATGAAAAAATTGTCAGAAACGTGTACGTTAAAGCAAAAAGCTAGTCGGCTTTCTAAACTGTGGATAAATCCGAGTTAATACTATGGACACTGTAAGTTTTTTTTGTCTTTTAAACAAATAATCTATAGTATTATCAAAAATTCGAAAGAATATCGGCCGAACCGCCATACCTTTCCCATAAATACCACGAAACAATATTTACTATGACTTTTGATAAGGAATATATCGAATTCTCATTCACTGACTTATTAGAAATGCACGAAACGTTACACATAAACATTTGCTAGTTCGATAAGTATCTCAGGTAAACCAAAAACCAAATGTGTACCGAAATAATTTTGTAGCAGAGTATTGAAGGAAAAGAAAAAAATCATTTTTTTTTTAAAGCTAACATACGAGCACATTGAAGTGAATGCACAATTGAGAGAGCTATTCTACATTTTAATCTCCTATCGTCATTTGGATCGAAAGAAATTCATTACAGTGAGGTATTCTCAAACATGTTAAACGTTCAAATACGTTACAGGGCCATAGGATTTGAGATGATTTATTGATACACAGGTAAGAGTTAAAAAAAGTAAAAATTTGTGAAAAAAGTATAAATTTCTACATGTATATCGGTATTACTGCTAGGACGATTTTCTCTTGTCCTTATGGGGAACAATTAACTACAGTTTCCTTTCCCTTACAATATAAAAACTTTACACAAGTAGCACATGAAATTAGTCTCTGTTAGTCAACTATGTTCAGCACGTTAGGAAAACTCCTTCTCTATTCTAGACATTACAATTTCCGTATTCACAAGTATCTATATTAGTTCAAACATGATTTCCTTCCATTTCCATGATTTGTTAAATTGAACACTTCTACATTCTCTCCCCAATTCGACGATAGTTTGTATAGGGTATTAATATAAAACACATTTTTCCTAGTGTCAACTGCAATATTTTCGATTCTCAGATAAGCATTTCTCTGAAATTTTTATGGTGATGGAATGGAAAATTCGATGGCTTGCTTACTGCACTTTGGTAGCCAATCAGTATTGGTGAACCATAATTTATGGAAATGATATCAAGTGGTTCCAAACTGTACAAAATTGTTTCTCTGTAAATCTGCGAAAAAAATTTCCTACCTACATTTGTTTACCTTCTACCTTTGTTTAAATATTTTAATGCTTCAATTCGTGAAACGGATGTTTTAAACCAACAACCACTAATTTACCAGACATCACCGATAAGAATGGGTCAGAAATGTACCATTTCAACATTTATAATTGGGATACAAGGGTTCTTATCCTTAATTAAATAATTAAAGAAATCTACACTTTGCAACATTTTAATTTTACACAAAGATTTCTGATAGTTGCAATGACATCTTGGGTGTCATAAATAGTACTTCTGGTAGAAACACGCAACAAAGTACGCGAATATAACCGGTGCAAGGTAAACAATCGGCAGGAGCATGAATACTCTCGCAAACCGGCACCTCAAGTAGCAGAATATTGCAGAGGCCGTCTGAAATTTGCCTACGTTAATAGACACAGGGCGGTACCTTGGCGGAGCACACTACTCACAATAGTCACGACATCACCAAGTGTAAACCAGGCATCCTGGATCGTCCGAATACAGCAGTGCGGCGGCACACAGAAGTTGTAGCTTCACAGCACTTTAACACAACCCGTATAGGCAGTGTCAAACTTTCATTTACATAGTCGATGTCACACACTGCAGGCAGGGTCGCCAGGCTCAAGAAAGGAGCCAGAGGCTAGCGGACGCACGTCAGAGTTCAACGATGGTCCGACAGAAGTACAATATTGTCGTTCAGCGTGCAGGATCACGGCGGGAGGCGGAAGTTCCTCGTCGTCGCCCATGTGGACCCCGGCATTGAAAATCCGAGAGATATGCGTTAACAACATGGGTCGGAAGGTTACCCTCTATTGGCCGCTCGATCAGAAATCGAAAAGCGCGAAACCTTCGGCGCTCCTAATTGGCGGGAGGGGATGTTGCGGGTGGAAGTTTACACACGAGTTCTTCCTCGCATCTCTTAAGCATGCGGCCATAATGGCGTCCCATACAAATGTGCTGCAAGCTACTCAACATAATATTCCTAGTAACTATTTGTTACATTTTCCCAGCACAAACTGTCGAGGGTATGCCGCGATTGGCTGATGACATTGTCCTGTTAGCAGACTAATAAGGGTTCCTTTTCCTCTTGTGGCTTTACGCCTGGACAACATCGAGGTCATTGGACGCGGGGAAGGACTGGGGGAAAGGAATGGGAAGGAATTCAGCCATGCCATTTTGATGGATTCGCGTGGAGGGATTTGTGGAATCCATGAGAAACCCAAATCATGATGGCCAATGGGAATTCAAACCTGTGTCCTTCATAAATGCGAGTGAGGATATTGAGAAATTACTGAATGGCATGAACAAAATACTGATGGAAAAAGTTTGGAATAAATATAAAACAAACAAAACCATGAATACAACAGAAATGTTAGGAATGACATATTTGTCACTGATGTATTAGAAGAAGTGAAACCACATTTGATGCTGAAGCAAGAATGACGCCAAAAGCAGAGAAAACAATAGCGGAAAGAACCATTTTGAAATTAAGAAATTTCAAACATTGACCTGGTACTCAGAACTCGTAAGTTTATGAAACAATACGAGTTACAGTGTTTCATTAAAGAGACTCTTCGACTTAAGGTATACCTAAAAAAAAATGAATTATTGAAACATTTTGAAACTTGGATCTAATAAAGCATGCTGAAAACTAATTTGATATGTGAAGCACAAAATGAACGTTGGAAATGAAATGCGAGGAAAGAATGTTGGGTTTGAAGACTCATAGAGAGCAGAGACATGATCGTGAGAGAATATTTAGTTACGCGTGATTGGTTAAAGAAGGGAAGGAAACGGTTTTGCGGAAGGAATTGTGGAAGAAGACAAAAATTTTAATTTAATTTAATTTTAATGGAGCATAGGCTCCGGTGGCAATTTCCCTACACACCCATCTTCCCCCTATCCTGCAACTACCTACATTTGCCCTCTACAAATTTTATCTTTAAATTCCTTCAAAGTTTTCGGTAAATTATTCATCATTTCTCTTGGTAACTCATTCCAATCCCTGACACCCTTACCTAAAAAAGAGAATCTTCCCACACCCTTGTGCCTGAAATCGAGTGGTCATGGTCATCTTTTCCCTTCCATGCACTACTTTTCATACCTATTGCACATGGGCGCCCATATGATACTTTGTAGGGGGGGGCCAAGACCTGATCGATTGGGGTATTTTTAATATCATACCTATACTGAAATTTGTTTTGCTGATTCCCCCCCTCCCTTCCCCTCACCCCCCCCCCCCTCGCGAAAAAAAAATTAATTAAAAAATTATCGCTTACTAAATTTTCGCTGTTCATGCGGTCAAACTTCAGCATATGCCATGGACGTTTTTAACTTATTACTTTTTAAACTATTGACACACTGCAGAGAGTATCTACATATATTAATGAATGCTTCAACAAAATTACATCACCCCGCGACACATAGTGCAGGAATTAGGACGTGATAGATACATACACGCTTCAAAAACTATCTTTTGTTTACATTGGAATGCAGTAAACACAACATCATGTCTGACGTTTTATTTATCACTTTTTTGCTACTAAAAGATATTCAAAACTTATTTTACATATGGCATATGTCAATGTATAAGTGCATGCACCTGCACAATTATATCGCTGTACAGTAAATAGTTGAGGATAGATGATGTCATAAATAATGATATGCGCCAAAGACGTGTTTTTCCTAAAAATTGAGCGAAAATTACCCCTCAAATATTCATCCAGTGTTTCATTATGAGAGCACTTCCAACAAACTTTAAGCACAATTTCAGTAATTTTTCAAACATTTTCTCACTTACATGTTTATCATCAAGAATAGCTGAATTATAGAGCGCCGCGCTATCCTATGTCTCTCTCTCTCTGAATAGGGTAGGCACTTTAGTTAGAGCCTATACGAGAAACCTAATTTAAAACACCATGACTGCGCCTCATGTGAAGTATTGCTCAAAAGTGCTCCTTTACGCCAACCAGGAGCAAATTGAGAAGTTACAAACAGGGCAATGCGAACTATATTGCATTGCGATATATATACACCAACGCGGGATATGCGTAACGTTTTAAATTATTTTTCTATTAACGAGCGAATAAAGCGATATATTTTAATATTTATTTTTAAAATGGTACGCGGAATAATAAATGTGCGATCGGGTGGAATACGCAGGAAATCGGACAGGGAGAGTTACACAACAGAGCAATCATATTGCTCTGCCGTTTAAACGCACCTTGTCCAAAACAAAAAGTTTTGTACAAATTTTACTAGTTTGAGAAAGCTAATAAAATGATTTCTTTCTCTCTACCTTTCGTTTCTACTATTTTGTTGAATGGGGAGACCACGTGGCCGACCTCGGCTGCGGCTTTATACTGGCCCTTTTATAACAAAACAATAACACGTTAAGTACTATACTGAAACCATTTAATATTTAGCAACATAAATGCAGAAGCAACTTTAATACAGAATGCAAACTCAAAATACACACCTCAGACAATTTTACACTAGTAGTGATTTAAAAAGCAAACTGAAATAAATTATTATACATTGGTTGGTTTATGGATTTAACACTAATATTTATGTGAAAAAGCAAACTGTAAATTTCTTTTCTTCTTGCCGAACATGTCAATCACTTTGTCCTGGAAACCAGGGTTTTCCGCTCTTTTCCTGTGAACACTAAGAAGGCACAAGCTGGACAGACGGCCCTCGCCAGTAGTACTTCTCAGCCATGTCTTCACTCTACGCAGTGTGCTGAAAGAACGTTCTATGGTGCAAGTTGTGGGGGTATGGTCTGGTAGAATACAAGCAATCTCCTTACAGCTGGGTAAACCATAGTTTCTGCAAGTATATCATTGAGCTTTGTTTTTTCCAAACACTCCTTATTTGTCCAAACGTCAAACCATAATCTGGCTTCTGCTTCCAAGTTGTATATTTGGTAAAACCTTTCCAAACTTTTTATATCTCTCATGAAATCTTCTTTCTTCTCCTTTTTCATTAAATGTGGGTGAAGAATCCCACCTTTGAATGGTATGTCTTTGTCTTTTTCAAATCTTGTGACTTGTGATAAGTGACGTGATTATGGAATCCATGTACGGATTGTAAATTGCCACCTTGAAATAGTCTTGGGGTGATGAGTAATGGACATTCACATTGCATCTGAGGGTCTGCCTTCCAGTCAATCTTGGGATTTTTACATCTATGTCAAGTTCCTTACAATCTTCTTTCACTGCCTCGAAAATGTTTCTGAATTCGTCCATCACTTTCTCTCTGCTTTTGAAAATTGGCTATCAAGTCGGTGTTGACGAATCTGTAAACTGAGTGGAGATCCATATCAGTACTCTGGAGTTTGTTCACTATTGGTTCCAGATATGAAGAATACCTCGATATAATGTGTAGACAAACGATAAATGTAGTTGATGATGTTGCACAATCAAGTTGGCTGGCACGTGATCGAATGTCTTGATTGTATTCACTGTTATATGCCAGGTGATTCAGACTATCCTTTATTATCAAGAAGTTTTCTTTGAATATCCTGATTGATTTATATTTATGGGACCATCTAGTTTCACAAAACAGTGGAATGTTAGGTATTGTTTTCCTACGCAATAGACTTTCTCTATAGAACCTAATAATAAGTATGAAAAGTAGTGCATGGAAGGGAAAAGATGACCATGACCACAAGCTGGCACTCGATTTCAGGCACAAGGGTGTGGGAAGATTCTCTTTTTTAGGTAAGGGTGTCAGGGATTGTTAATGAGTTACCAAGAGAAATGATGAATAATTTACCGAAAACTTTGAAGGAATTTAAAGATAAAATTTTTAGAGGGCAAAATGTAGGTGGGTGCAGGATAGGGGGAAGATGGGTGTGTAGGGATATTGCCACCGGAGCCTGTGCTCCATTGCAATTAAAATTAAATTTTTTAAAAAAAACTTCTTTTATCGTTCCGATTGTGTTACGAATTTCCTGGACACTGTTAAGATCATTGACAACTAAGTTCAGTCTGTGCGATGCACAATGAAAATAGACAGCTGAAGGATACTTCTCTCTGATCCTGGCCTGCACTCCAGTTTCATGGCCTGCCATTGTCGAACAGCCATCAAAGCCAAGGCCAATCAGCTTATTCATATTAAGCCCTAATTTTTCAACAAAATTTAAAATAGATGAAGAAATTCCTTCAGCATCCAATGTAATAAGCTCCGTAAACCCTAAAAATTCTTCTTTTACTGTAAAGTTATCTTTCTCGTCTAAAATTCGTACTCCCACAGACAGTTGCTCTTTTCCACTAATGTCAGACGTTTCATCTGCCAGTAATGCAAACGCTGATGATCTGTTTACCTCATCAATAATCTCGTTTTGTATCACTGAGCCACATGTACTTATTAAATTGTTTTGCACTCTGTGTGATGTATATTTCGCTTTTCCACAATAGTTTTGCATATGATCCGCCAACACTTTGTCCCCCGCACTTACTCTAAACAAAAGTAAATCCTGAAAGTTTCCTTCGCTTGAATTTTTTCCTCTGATGGATATGTCATAAGTGCCACAGAAAATTAAAGTAGCAAGAATTGATTTCAGTTTTTTTCTGTTGGTATTTACAAGCTCCATGATCCCACTGTCTAACTGTTCGATCATGTTTTTCTTTCTCATTTCTAAGGACTCACAAAAACTTTAGCCTTACTCGTAGATTCTAGATGCCAACTGCTCTTTTCATGGCCTCGAGCATCTTCATGAAAATGTTTGTAATCTTGATGAGCCTTTATCACGAAAGCACCAAATATTCCTCTTTTTAAAACAGGTTTGAAAAGACTTCAAAACTTACAAAGGCCCCCCTTCAACTTGGGCGAGTATACTAGCCACGAGTACTTTTGTAGCCAAGTTTTTTGAAAAGGCCTTTTGATAGTTTTTTTCTCATCAATGTCCTTTTTTAAATCATAAGTCATATTTAGAGCACGTATGTTTGTTATTAATTGATACTTGACTCCGTCTGACACTGAATCATTTATGTATTCACCTAAATCAAAGCTGTGATTAGCTGTTAATGAACTACTAACGAACTCTGGATTGTTAACGGTGGAAAACCGAAGCGGGCGGGTTGACGTCATCCATGTCAGTAGCATCAGGAGTAATGATATCAGCAGACTCAGGGCTAATGGTGGAAGGACATTGTTGCAACGTGAAGTCAGGAGTTGGTGTTGAGAATTTAGAAGTAGTTGTGGGACGCACGTTCGAAGGTAATGGATCTGGAACTTTTAATGAGTCATCGAGGTTCCTTTTCTGTGTAGCAGTATCACCTTTTTTTCCAAAGAAATTCCTGATATCCATCCCTGAAATAAATATTTCTGACTCGATTAGGTCAGAACGAGTGAGCCACTATTTGCAAGATCAATGTGACAGTATACTCACCAAATATGGAGGGAAAAGTTGAAGCCTGATACTGGCAATGAATAAACACGGTGGTATTGCCGGTTGAGAGTCGACAGGGGCAAGATCAAGATTGTGACGATGTCTCTTCCTTTCTTCAAACCACTGAAGAACGACTTTTGGGATATATAGCTATGTTGTTTTTTTTTTTTACATTTCATTCCTCCCAGCTGAAGGCTGGGAGGCGGGCTGCTGGAGAGTCACCGAGACTCTTTTTAGCCTACTAGTCTACGGGGAGGGAAGGGGGATGGAAGGTCGGCCGTGGCCTTGTAGGGAACCATCCCAGCATTCGCCTAGAGTGGTTGAGGAAAACCACGAAAAACCTCAACCAGGATGGCCGAACGAGGTTTGACCCCCGTCCTCCCGAATGATAGGTAGGAGGTCGAAACCAGCCTCCTCCCATCTCGGTTGGCGTATATTGGATATATGCACTCGGTGCCTCACGTCGACTGCGAGCGCGACGTACAACATAAAGTGTTTCCTAGCGTAGCGCGAAGGTATAATAATATTGCTTGATTGGCGGTTGATTTGAACCAGCATTATACGGTAGTTATGCTAAACTAGCAAGTAAATACTGTATTATTATATATCAGATTGACTAAAGAATAAATAAAAGATAGTCGCTTGTATAAAACAAAATAAATAAAGCAGTTAATGTTGTAACCGTGAACACTATATATATTCCCCGAGAACTAGGGGGGGGCCGCGGCCCCCCCCTGCCCCCGGGCATGGGCGCCCATGCTATTGCAATATCTTTCCATGCCACATCACCAGTATATGCCCTGTACACTCCCATGACCCTCCTCATCCTCCTCCTGTCTTGCAATGAATCCCATTCCAGCTCCTTTATCATATCCATCACAGATTGCACTCTGCGATAATTTCCAGAAACAAATCTAGCAGCCCTTCTTTGCGCCCTTTCCAACTCCTGTATTTGATATGTAAAATGAGGGTCCCATACTACACTACCATATTCGAGCAATGGTCTGACCAAAGTTTTGCAACCCAATTCCTTGACTTCTCTCATACATCCCCTCGTCACTCTCTCCAACAAGTGCAGAACTTTGAAACCTTTTCCTACCACCTGTCCTATGTGTCCTGCCCAGTTAAGTTTGTTATCAAAAGTAATTCCAAGATATTTATATTTCAAGTCTTCAGCAAGCAATTCTATCCCCATCTTATATTCATAATTAGCCTTTTGTTTTTTATTTGTGTATCTAATAAGCTGACTCTTCTTTGCATTTATCTTCATTCCATGTTTACCAACCCAATTAGATATCCTGTCCAGATCACCCTGCAACTGTTTACAATCCTCTATCGTTTTGATTCTTTTATACAGCATTATGTCATCTGCAAACAATCTAATTTCAGATGGTAAACAATCAACACAATTATTCATTAGAATAGTGAATAGCAATGGTCCCAATACGCTACCCTGTGGCACACCCATTTTTACTTCCACTTCTTTTGATACTACATTTCATACCCTAACTTTCTGTTTTCTATCTGTTAAAAATTCTTCTACCCAGCAAATGACTTTCTTATCTACTCCAATGGTTTTTACCTTATTTACTACCATTTTCGTTCCTCACATATATTTCTGATGTGGTTGAATATCAATCTTTTCATTAATTTACCTACCACTGATGTCAAACTGATTGGCCTGTAATTCTCAACTCTATTTCTCACCCCTCCTTTATGTACCGGTACTACTATTGCACTTTTCCAGTCCTGTGGTAAGCAGCAAGTGTCTAGACACAATTTAAATAATATTTCAAGATAAGGTACAATGTCACATCCGGCTATCTTTAAGATATCTGTAGTAATATTATCTTCACCAGCCCCTTTATGTTTTTTCAGCTTTCTTATTTCCTTCATGATTTCCTCAGGATGGATATCAAATTTTTTACTATCGTCATTTCTAATTGTGTTGTTAAGCTCGTTCTCCGAATTAGACCCTCCTGTTCCTGATTCATTGTCCCTAATGCTTTCACTGAACCAGTTACTTAAAATCTCTGCCTTTTTCATATCGTCAGTAACTTCTTCTCCATCCTTATCTATAAGTGTCTCGACACCCTCCCTTACCCTCAGTTGACTGATATAGCCATAGAAATTTCTAGATGCATCAGTCAATGGTCCTCCTGCACTGACAATACTCTTCATAAACCCATCTTTAGCCATTTTCTTTGCTGTTATTAAGTCCTTGTTTAGTTGTTTTAAATATTCCCTACTACCCTGCTGTCTCTTAACTCTGTTATGTTCTTTTCTTACCAACCTCTTTAACCTCCTCACTTCCATATTATAGTACATAGGTTCTCTACTTCTCTTTATTTTCTGCTTTGGAATAAAATTTTCTTCCCCCTTTCTTATTATCTCCTTGAACTCTTCCCACCTTGACTCTACTGTACGTGAGCCTTCCTTCCATTTGCTGAATTGTTCTCTGAAATATCTCTTCAAATTTGAAACCTGTGCCTTTTTATAATTGTACCTATTTCCCCCTTCAATTTTTGCTGCTGGTTTACTGAATCCTCAAATATCCATCAGAACTGCTTCATGATCACTTATTCCTTCAGTTACTTGATACCTCAAAAGGTTTTCATCGGGCTTAATTAGAAATATATCCAAAATATTTTGTCCCCTAGTGTTTTGCTCAACCACTTGTGTAAATCCTCCTTCCCGTATTAAGATATTTGCAAATCTTTGTTCCCTTGTGTTATTTATCTTATTCCCTTCCCAGTCTACACCTGGTAAATTTAAATCCCCGCCGATGATGATCATTCTATTCTCACCTCTGAAATCTGAGTATGAATTTAATTTCTCCCCAAGAGCCTCATCCTCTTCTGACATTCATCCACTGCGGTAAACAGCCAACACTCTGATTTTTTCTTTTTTATTACCCCAGAAATCTACCCCAAGTAACTCATGGTCTTGATCTATGAACGCCAGTGAACTGTGGTAGTTTTTGCTAACTAGTATGAAGACTCCTCCACCAATTGCTCCTCTATCTCTGCAGTACACTCTGTAATCATCAGGAAAAACCTCACTGCCTAGTACTTCTTCTTTTAATCAACTCTCTACCCCAATTATTACTTGTGATTCATGCATGTCTAAGCAGTTAACTGAGGAACTAGGTCGTAAAGTGCTTCTTGAGATGAAGAGATTTGTTTATGATATGAAGAGATTGTGGATTGCATCAAAATAATAGAGAGACTGAAAATAAAAAAATAAAAAAAACAACTTCTCGCTGTTAAAGTTAGTTTTGGAGGGTGCTGCAGGGAAGGTATCTTCTCCCAACGATACTTAGCGGTATAGAAGTTAAATTAAATACAATGATTTAATATCTGTCAATTATAAAGATTCGTTGTCATAAAAACTGGCTTATCCGAAAGTATCTGTCCAAATGGAATGAAGCTGGCACAGATAAGAGGAATAATGTCACAAATAACTGATTACAATATCAAGCTAAATGTGTCGTTTATTGGGACAGGTTAAAATAACCCTTATTACCGTCCTGAGCAACCCTCAACATGGATACCGTTTGTCATTTAGTCATAGAGACGTTTAATGTCATTTTGGCGAAAATTATACCAATATTTAGATCCTGTAGATCCGTTGGCAGCTGGAGCTGCCATACGGACGACGATTATTACTAGGTGACTACAGGACGAAGGCAGTTTTTAGAAACCTGTATATATGAGCCGAAAAAATCACCTGTTCAGTCACATTATGAAGGGAAACACATGACACTATAGAATCTTTTGGCCCAATCGCTGTGACTTCAATTGTCTTTTGACAAATGACAGGAAAAATCTAGATCCATAAGAGATTTATTCTGAAACCAAAGCTCCGGCAGCATGTCAACTAACAGTGAGTCTAAATTGTCCTGTGCTCTGTCCACTACCCGAGTACGCAGTTCACCAAAGTCCAAAACTAAAGAAAAAGCCCCCTCATAACACAGCCGTCTCTCTGTAAAACAGAAGACGAAGTCACCGATGTTGAGACTTCAATCATATATGACGTAGTGCCCTGGAGAGCGTACCTCTTATTCTGTAAGTAGCCTTGCAATAGTGTGAGTGGAAACAGGAGATTTTACTTCATGTTTCTGTGTAATGAAAAGAGACATCGTTGGTTAAGTCTGTCATACTATGAAATGGTCCTCCATTCTGGTGGTCTACATTGGTCACCCAGAGCATTCCGGTGCATGCCATCTGTTCACTTTGCTTATCCTTAAAAGCACATCAATTACAACAGATTTGTCCTGCGGCCGTTCACTCGGATTGTAACGGCCCTGTAGGTTACAGCCAAACTAAAGTCGGTTGCAATACTACCCACGCTGATGCCGTGCACTAACTTTCGTCCCCTTTGGGGATACCTTAATGATAGTGATGCGTAGTACTAAATCAAGTTAGGCTCAAAGACCGAAAAGGCTCAGTGAGCGAAAAAACGACCACAACACGTTATTCGCGTTGTGGCACTGACAAAACCAGCCAGAATACATTGTGGCTATCTCATTAAGGCCACCACAGGAATTTCGCGTCGTGGCTCTTGCGATATTTGACCACTATGCTTTGTGGTCACTAAGAAGAGATACAAGGTGCTCTGAACGTTAGCGGGTACAACTACGACACGACTGGCAGGTTGTAAATACATATTCTAAATGTTAATTAACAATCACGTGATGTTAAGAAAATAAAACACTCTTTTCATTACCGTTTCTTTATCTTTAATCATTGTCTGATGTGAGCTGACTGTAAAATTATTTAAAGAAAGTGGGTAACAAAATAACAAATAATGTTGCAGAGTAATTTATTTTTACAAAAACTATTCCCGTGACATTTTACTTAGCTAATTGGAGGAGAAGGACAGCTCTGGAATTGCATTCGGGAGGACTCGGGTTCGAATCCCCGTCCGACCATAAGGCCCTTCTCACACGGTGCTACTGAAAAGAAACCAGTTACGAACTAGGATCACAACTCAGTTTCTTTCCAGTCACAGCACTGGTATTTGTATGGAGGCTCTCACACGGGGCGATCGGTTGGAAACCAGTCCGCAACGCGTCCGCGATTAGTTCGAAGCGACGCAGCATGCCAGTTGCCGCGCTGCTAGTTTTCAACTAGTTTCTCAACAAAAATGGCGGATCAAATAATAAATTTAAACCTTGTTGCTGAAATCGAGAAACATCCGTTTTTATGCAACTACAAGTTGAGTGAATATTCACGGAAAGTTGACACAGAAAAAGCATGGAGTGTTATTAGACAGAAAGCTAATTTTTCAGCTATGTAAACATGTTTTTAACAAAGAGTAACGAATAATATTTTATATAAAACACTTCAGATTTATTTTTCTTAAATTAAATTTCATAATTTGCCACGGAAGTGCTCTTTGTGGAGTAATAAAGTAATTGCCTAAATAATTATTGGTGTAATATGCCGATGAACGAAAACTAATTTTAAGTTGTGACAGCGGAATTATGTGTAGTGTGTAAGTTGCATTATTTCCAAATTTAATCGGACTGTACAGGACTCCTTTCCCACTCGTGACAATTGTGCAAGCTGATTTTAGTATATTAATCACTTTGTGTTAGTCATTACATCATATGATATACTCCTGCCATATCCCTTATAACCCTTCCAAACCATAACCCCTTTCGATAGGTGCAATGCACCCTCCGCCACACACTTTTAGTGAATCGCGGAGTAATAGTAATAATAATAATAATATGTGACTGTAAAAAACTTGAAATTTTTCCATCATGACAAATGTACATTCTATAGTTGAACGGGAAATCGTTGGCATTTTCATCACTTCATAGCTTTCCAAGCAAAAGCTTTTGTTTATAAAATAATTTTTTTAAATCTCCTTTTCCTTCTTTGAATAATATAACATCCTCATCTGAATTAGAAGAAATCTCACGAGTGACTGAAATTCCAGAGATTTGAGTAGCATCGTGTGCGAACATTGGTCACTAACTAGTTAGCAATTTCAGTCTGTGTTCAGTTTCGTTTCCATTGAGTAGCGTCGTGTGAGAAGGGCCTAAAGATTTGAGTTTTCCATGGCTTCCTCAAATCACTCCAGGCGAATACCGGGATGGTTCCTTTCAAAAAGGCCACGGCCGAATTTATTCCCATTCCTTACCTCCCGTCTTTTCTCGCCTCTAATGACTGACATGGCGTAAAACCGTAAGCAAAAGAAGTGACATTCTGGGTTACGTTTTATGCTCCTTGAGCAACATTTGAATTTTTAGCAATACTGCATCTTTTACAGTAACACATTATTTTAGAAAAAGCAGAAAACTTCATTTAACAAAAAGTTATGTTATTTGTGAAAATGGTAGCTCAGGAGTTCTAAAGGGTTCAGAGTGTTACGAATACGTTCACGTTATCTGTGGAGAAAGCAACGAGATTGAGGGGTTTGGTACAAATGTTACTTGTAAGCAATGTTGAGAGAGTAAGTTCCAAGAGAAACAGGCACATAAAATGGTTTCACTGTCCAACTAAAATTTTCCTCTTAGTTAAAGGGTACCCGAAGCAGATGAGAACGATTAGCTCCCAGAAAAGTTTTAGCTGTTGTTATCAGCATTAATCCATCAGGTCTCTATTAGCTAGTAAACAAGAAAGGTCTTCTCGATCGACTTTATGGTCGTAATGAATTTACAGTTTCAGAGAGTAACTTTAACATTCAACTCCTTTAACACTTTGCTTAGCATTTATGTTAGCGTCTGAAAGTTTGCAACGATTTCCAATGTGCCACTGTAAAGCTCTACTGATAAAAAATGTAATGTTGCTCGAAGAAATTAAAATGTAACTCAAAATGTCATGGTAATAGTTCTTGCAACAGTAAATGCCTCTGCAACATTATTGGTAACTAGCTGGTGCCCACGACTTCGTTCGTGTTTGTAAAGAATTTGGATTCACAGCTACCGACATCTAACCACCATAGTGCACGATGGGAGACTCGATGCTATTACCACACAAAAACGCACGTCATCTCCGCTATGTAGTTCAGGCAGCAAAGTAAAATATACGGACATACATGTCTTTGGTCGAAATACAAAAATATCCTTGATCGATCATTTTCAACTACCATATCTCCCAAACTCCCACAGTTACCGAAATTCGGCCAACGTTGTGATCGACGGGTGACTCTGTGCTACTACCACACGCAAACACCAGTGACCTGCGCTAGATAGTTTTGGCTGAAAAGTGATACACCATGACACATACGTTTTGGTAGAAATATGAAAGTGGCACAGGTCGAAGAATTTCAACCACCATATCTCCTACACCACCATGGCTACCGACATCTAACAACCATAGTAAATGATAGGAGACTCTATACCAATACCACACACACACACACACCAATGATCTATGCTATGTAGTTGTGGCAGCAAAGTGACATATACAGAGACACATGTCTTTGAAATACGAAAATATCCTCGATCGGCTCTTTCAACAACCATATCTCCCACACTCCCACAGTTACCGAAATTAGGTCAACGTTGTGATCGACGGATGACTCTGTGCTACTACCACATACCAACACCAGTGATCTGCGCTAGATAGTTCTGGCTGAAAAGTGATACACCATGACACATACTTCTTTGGTAGAAATCTGAAAGTGGCGCAGGTTGACCACTTTCAACCACCATATCTCCCACACCTCTATAGTTACCGACGTTTAGCCACCATAGTGCACGATGGGAGATTCGATGTTATTACCACATACAAATATCAATGGTCTATCCTATGTAGTTGTGGCAGGAAAGGGAAGTATAAGGATACACAAGTCTTTGGTCGAAATATGAAAATACCCTGCATCGTCCACTTTTAACCATCATATCTCCCACATCCCCACAGATATCGGCATTCCGCCAACGTTGTGCACGACAGGAAACTCCATGCTACTTCCACACACAAACTCCAGTGATCTGTGCTAGGTAGTGGTGGCTGTAAAGTGAAATATAGAGAAACACACGTCTTTCTATAAATAAACTGTTATGAGAAAGAGAGTTTTATTTTATTAACATCACGTGTTCATTAAATAACATTCAGAATATGTACTTACAATAAATGCCCGTCGTCTCGTGGTTGTATCAGCTGACGTTCAGAACGCGTTGTGGCTTTTCTTAGTAGCCACAACGCGTAGTGTCCAAATATTGTGAGAGCCACGACGCGAGTTTCATGTTGTGGTCTTTTCGAGATAGCTAAAACGCTTTCTGGCTATTTTTGTCAGTGCCACAACGCGAATAACGTGTTGCGGTCGTTTTAAAGAAACCGCAAAGCGTTGTGGTCATTTTTTCACTAACTGGGCGTTTTCGCTCTTTGAGCGTAACTTACGAGGTCTGTACCAAAAGTATCCAACCTTCCTTCATATCTTCGCTCCTGCAAATTTTAGTGCCATATGCCGGGTATGAGTGTCAACTCCCTAGATGCCGCTGTTGTCGCCGGGACGCCATAGTTCACGTGCAACGTGTCTTTGTTTACAAAGTGTTTTATACGTTCGTTGCATTATGCTATCGCAAAAAAATGACGGAAAGATTGGAGCAACAAATTAGTGATGGGTAGTTCGCGAGTGAATTAGTTCTTTGGAGCAATTCTTTTAAAAGAGCGAGTGAGCAGTCGCTCACTAAAAGTGAACGGTAGTTCTTCTAGGTGAGTCGGTCATAAGTCGGCTAATTCTGAAGATCAAGAAGAGCTTGTTCACGTGGGTTTTGTGGACTGTAGAGCTAAAAAATAAAAAAAAGCTTTACTAATTGCATCAAAGTCGATTTAAGGGGGGTATTTCATCGAAAAAAGGGGGGTTGAGACCTAAAAAAAAACAAAAAAAGAACTAGTTCTTTTCGTGGAGTGATCAAATGAACACCGCTCTTTTTAGTGAGTCACTTTGCCCACCTCTACAACAAATTTATATCAATATACCGAATATATAATACCGGAATACCGAAAACTAGTGTCTGAAATATGTCAACTGAAAATTTGCAAATGGTTCGCGTGTGTGCGAAATTCATTCCGAAATTGATAACGGTGGAGCAGAAAAACTTTCACTTTCAAATTGATTGTGGGTTTATGGTTATGATCCCGAAACAAAACGATAGTCTTCGTAGTGGAAGACGTCGTCGGACCCACGATCGAAAAGAATCCTCAAGTCGGAGCAATGTCAAGTCGTTGCTGATTGTTTTATTATTATGAGAGCTTTGTATACCACGAGTATGCTCATAAAGGTCAGCCGATCAATTAATAATATTATCTTGAAGTTATGAAAATATTGCTTGACGCAATTAGACTAAAACAGCATCAGCTTTGGTCAAGCAGTGAATGGCTTCTTCATCACGATAACGCGCCAGCGCATGCATAGAACCTGGTGCAGCAATATTTGACAAAGCACAAAGTCGTACAGCTCCATCGGCCTCCTTACAGTTCTGACGTAGCTTCTTGCGACTTTTGGCTGTTCCCAAGATTAAAAATGCATTTCAAAGGGCTCTGATTCGACGACAAAGGAACACTCTTAACTAATACAACGAACGCTCTAAAGGCGATATGAAAAAACGCGTTCCAGGACTGCTTCCAAAAGTGGAAAGGCTGTTGGAGACGTATTCTTCATTCAAATAAGGACTACTTCGAGGGATGCCACCAGCCCGATGACGCAGAATAACACTGGCGGAGAAATATGAAGGGACAGACCTCGTATACAGGGTGGTCAGAAATTCACTCATCGGCGGGTAAGGGCAGTGTTCGGGACGTTGCACTAACGAAATAAATACAAAAAAAATCTAGTAAAAGTCGTACCGTTTTTGAGTTATTCGCAGCTAAAGTTGGCCAATAAGATCGCTGCGTGGGCGAATTCAAACAGCCTTCCACCGGCGGTGTTGCCAAGCGTACTCGAGGCATGCGACCGCCACAGAAAACGAAAAGAAAAATTCTCTTCTGAAGGGGGGATCGAACCCTCAACCTTCAGGTTGAGAGTTTGCAGTTTTACCGACTACGCTGCCAAGGCACTAGAATTTCATTTGTGCCAGTAGGGCGGACTGTTTGTTCGAATCGGAATTGATCGGTAATCCGCGACATTTTTCGGGAAGTCGGTGGTGGGGCTAGAGGATTCTTTTTTATGGGAATTGTTTTTTAATTAGTTGATTTGCTTGCTAGATTAATCTTTAATTTTTGTACAAAAATCGTTTAGTTACTGGCACAAAAAAAAAGAATAAAAAAAAAAAATCTGTAAACTTAATTTATTCGTTGCAAAGAAGCTTCTTTTATTCCATGTAATCGTATTTCACTAGATTTCGATCACAACATTTTTATTGATTAACGCGAATATCCTTGCTACTATTTTGCAACAATAAAACAAACAAAAAAACAATAAACTTTTGGAAAAAAGAACATTAAACCCATTCTATCGTTTGTAACGTAACTTTCTCTGCTGCAAAAAGTCTGTTCTTATTCAAACAAGTTGTACATTTTGGTAACGTGTATCAACTCGCTAACGCGCGGCAAGCCGCAAAAGATAAACAAGCTGTTACTCATTGAAAGCCCTTTTGTCACTGATACAAAACCAAATTACTGTACAGTAGTTTCATTCCAACTTGACGTTATCAGTCGCAACATTGAAAGCCAACACGGATTTACTTACAATTAACGTCAACCCGCAACAGTAACCGTAGTAAAAATGTATCCCAATAAACAACAATAACAAAAAAATACGGGTCCTTACATTTTACAGCAACTGCTCAAAATGTCCTCCCTCAACTGCAATACCGGCACGACAACGCTAAGTTACTGAATTTGCGAGTCTTCCAAAATTGTAACTTTCTCTAATTTCATCAAAAGCTAGAATTATCCTAGCCAAAAGTTCTTCCTCTGTTTCTACTTCAGTCTCATAATCAATGGCCTTGACAGCTCCCCAGAGATAAAAATCCAATGGGTTGTTGTCTGGTGACCGAGCTGGCCAGTGAATTGGGCCTCCTCGACCAATCCACCAGTTAGGATACAATGCACCTAAGTGTTGACGTACCGGTACTGCAAAATGCGGCGGCGCGCCGTCATGTTGAAACCACATGTCATTACGAATTGCCAAAGGAACGTCTTCTAAGTACAACAGAAGGACGTTTTCACGAAATTCTAAATAAGAAGCGCCATTTAAACGTTGCGGAAGTAGAACAGGGCCTAGTATAAACTCGCCCAAAATACCCGCCCAAATGTTAACACTAAATTTGTGTTGGTATGACTTGACAAAAATTGCATGCGGATTTTCGACATCCCAGATATGGCTGTTTCGGCTATTAAAACACTTCTCCTTGGTATAGCACGCCTCATCCGTCCACAGCACCTTCCTTCCAAAGTTTGGATAATCGTTACATTGCTGCAGGTACCACTGTGAAAACTGAACTCGAAGTGGAAAATAGTCTTCCTCCAAATCTTGAACCTTTTGAAAGTGAAAGGGATGTAACCCTTCGTCGTGAAGGACGTCCAAAACAGTGGCATGTGAGGCCTGGTTATTAAAAAACAACAAAAATGACCCTATTGAAAGGCTGCATTTAAACGGAGAATTTGAGGGATCGCTTAGATTGGACGTATCTGCAATGCGTTGGCAATGACCCTAGAGCTTGTCCTCGGATTATCAGAAATCATTTCCAGGACATTGTCTTCAAATCCTACACTCCGCCTGAACCGATTTCGTCCGGCGTCCCGTCTCCCTCAACCTTCTGTCAACCAACACAAAAGTGTTGGCCGATGGAATCACACAGTTAGGAAATCGAGTCGTGTAAATCTTAACTGCTTCGGCCCTGTTTTGTCCAGCAGCGCCATACGCCAAATGCATATCGGCGTACTCTTCAAACGAAAATTGATGACGTTACATGATGACAGTGTCTTTATCAGTAAGTTGCGTTCTACTGCGAGACTTCTTCTGGCATGGTCCTTTAGCCCCACCACCGACTTCCCGCCCTAGTGGCTTCTAAAAACAAGGAAGTTCTAGTGCCTTGGCAGCGTAGTCGGTAAGACGGCAAACTCTCAACCTGAAGGTTCAGGGTTCGATCCCCCCTTCAGAAGAGAATTTTTCTTTTCGTTTTCTGTGGCGGTCGCATGCCTCGAGTACGCTTGGCAACACCGCCGGTGGAAGGCTGTTTGAATTCGCCCGCGCAGCGCTCTTATTGGCAAACTTTAGCTGCGAATAACTCAAAAACGGTACGACTTTTACTAGATTTTTTTTGTATTTATTTCGTTAGTGCAACGTCCCGAACACTGCCCTTACCCGCCGATGAGTAAATTTCTGACCACCCTGTATATAAAAATAGAGATGTGTGTCCCTACATTCCACTCTGTAGCCATAACTACCTAGCGCAGATTACTGGTGTTTTGTGCAAGGTAGTAGCCTCGAGTCTCCCCTCATGCACTATGGTAGTTGCATGTCAGTAGCTGTGAGGATGTGAGAGTTATGGTGGATGAAAGTGGTCGACTTAGGGAATTTCGATCAAACCACTCTAAAAAATCCTTGAAACCTTCTAGAATGTTCCCGAATGTACTAAAATTTTCTAGAATGTTCGTGAATAATGTTCTAGAATACTACGAATTTTTCAGCTTTAACAAGTATAAATAATTTATTTGCAACGTAATTAGCGTCTGAACAGATTTTGTCCGGACTTTTTATCCTGAAAATATTTAAGTTCGGTGACGTAACAAAATCCTTCAAAATTCTTGACAAACATGAACGAAGTCGTGGGTACTAGCTACATTTCTGTGTGAGGTACGTCGGCAAGTGTCCTCAAGCTGAAGTAAAGTTTCGATGTTAGGGAGAGAAGCAGATAATTTATAATTATGTTGCTGTAGGAACTGTCAACCGCTAAGGGTTGACATCTGCGTTTCACGTAACTTATGTTCTCTATGATAGGTGTACTTTTTTTGCGGAGTGTTTAGTTCTTGAGGCATAAATTGTGGATCGTCCTAGCATTCTTCTAGGATATCGCAGAAAACCGCCTAAATGCCGCGCATATAACTGGCGGGTGAACTTACATATCACTCCATAATCCTGAGTGAAATGTTTTGGAATACTGGCTTCCAATCAGAATAAATTAAATATAATCTTGGTGGTTCGTTGCCAGATTATTAAGTGCAAAGAAGAGCATTCGGCTCGATGCGCGCTGGGACAACCATAACGGCATTGGATTCCACCGATAAAAAAAAAAAAAAAAAAAAAAAAAAATCAGCGGAAATATGGGTATCCAACGTGTTTTCTAAGACAACTGAGACATACTGATTTAGAATATACAAATCGTTTGTCTCTATCACCCACCGTTCTTGAGATATAAGACATTAACCAATTATAGATGTTTAACATAGTATCACGGCAAACAACTCACAGACAGAAGTTTCAGAAGAGCACTTATTACTTCATGTAGTACTAATGAACACATACTATATAGGTCAATCTAGCTGAAGGTATAATACATATATAAATCGCATACATATAAAATAAACATACTTATTTTACAGTGAGTTCGGTTTGAATTTCTTGACTGTAGACTTGCGTTGTTCTGAGCATTCGGCATCTCGCGCTGAAGTGTCCAGCAGTAATCAGCCAACATTGCTGCACTCCATTGGCCCTGATAGCGTGACTCCATCACCGAGATGTCCTGATGAAACCGTTCGCCATGTTCATCGCTGACAGAACTTAGGTTCTCGGGAAAGAAATCGAGAGTCGAGGAGATGAATTTTCAGGGACATGTTGCAACCCAGCAGGCTGTACGCACTAATAAACTTCTGCACAACATTCACATAGTCAGGAGATTTATAATTTCCAAGGAAAATGGTTTACAACTAATTTGAATGCCAACCATGCATCTCTTTCAGTATCACCCAGTAAGTCTTCGAAGTGGCTGTCAGCAATGATCTTTCTTATTTGTGGACCTATGAACACACTTTCTTTCTCTTTTGCATAACTCAACTCCGGAAACTTGTTGCACAGGCACCGAAAAGCATCTGAGTTGTTACCTAGTACCTTCACGAAGTTCTTCATGAGCCCCAGCTTTATATGAAGTGGAGGCATGATAGCTTCGTCACGCTCAGCCGCGTAAGTTGCACGCACATCTCAAACAGATGTACTGCGGTGCCCACAACTTACCACAATCCAACTTCGAATCAAAGTATGGTTCATATGCTCTTTTCAGAAACGGTGTAAAAGTCTTCCGATGGGATTTGTCTGTCAGATAGCCGCACACATAGCAAAACAAATGTGGTGAATTCATGCAACCTCTCGACACCATCTTTTTTCCAAGAAAATAAAAAATTAACAAATGAAATAATAGTACTGCGGTCTCAAAAAAATTTCAGTGTATTATGTTAAGTGTAACTGTATTTAAATTGGACTAAAACACAAATTCAGTTGCATTACATATTCGACGAAAGGTGTTCCATGTATTTTTTATATATCTTCGAAACCTGACGTGATACAGCAGAACGGTTTTCAGATTTGAAATCAGCACGTAAAACTGCGTTATAAAATGTAAACATGATGTCAGATATCTACAGCTTGTCGGTATGTGTTCTTACTAGTAAGCCTTCGTTCACATACTAATCAGAATTACGAGTAGATACCATTGAGAAAGAATCTACCAGTAAGAAAAGCATGAATAAGCGTTCTTCGAGCCATAGTTTGAAATTTAAATGGGACAAACAGGATGTTGAACTTAAAGAGAGACAAATGGGATTCATGCGGCATTATACGAAATAACAGCGTAAGCGCAGATTAATCCCTATTCAAACAGCCAACAATGTTTATAGGTTGTATTTTATTGCTAACTAGCAGTTCCCGGCGTTGCCATGGAGGGCGTTGCCCGGTTTGATGTAGATTAACTTGCCCTCAGAGTAAAAACTGAGTTCTGCATTTGTGAATCAAATTTCATGTCAATCGCTCCATTTTCCATACGTATTAATTATAAAAATACCGGAAATGCCAACACTAAAGGTCTTAAAATGTTCACTTTCAAGTTCAAACCCATCAAATATACAATAATTACCATAAAATTTCATTTCTAAACATCAGAGGTTGTAGCTGTGCGGTCAGCGATCGTAGGTTCAAAAAGCAAAGAAGATCTCGAAATATTTTTTCCCATTATATTATTAAAATTAATTTACATATTTTCACAATTACGTAGTTTCCCCTTCGCATTCAAGTAGTGTTAATACCTGTTTTGAAACACACAGTTCACTTTTCCGCACCAGATGGCAGCACCAACTGATGGCGCTAGTGTCGCCGGTGTGACGTCACTAGTTCACTTGGCATGACCGACTAAAGATACAGGCCTGGGTGCACATTGGTGACGTTAGCAGAGTAGTGCTAGAGCCGAACCATGGCCGTAAGCTGAACCATGCACATTCCCGCGAACTTACCGTTTCCGCTGCGCTAAATTAAGTACACACACGCACAAAGATATTCAAAAATAATTGCCTTGTACTTATTATATGATTTTTAAATTATTTAATCTACTTTAAATCCAGTCTCATCAATAAATTGCATAATACTAAAATATTCCTAAATGGTTTCTTTGTGCTTCCCTACAGCAGTTTTTATGTCAAATATTGTACTTCAAATTTAGTCTCTCTCTCTCTCTCTCTCTCTCTCACACACACACACAGGGATATTCAAGTGCACATATCAAAATATTTAATTAACATGCTTCAAAATCTGCACTACTCATACACATACAAACTTAAAGTTATTGCTTATAAGGTCCTTCATAGTTAAAAAATTTTCAGAAGGGAAAAGTGGGAATTAATAAACAAAAAACATTGTACATGGTATTTACAATTTTATTTACCCAAACTACACAAGAAGATGTATATGGCCGATTCAAGGAAGAAAACCGGGAAAACCCATGACGTCACGAAGTGGTGGGGGGGACCTCCCTCCCCTCCCCTCCAATGGCGGCTTGGCGGGCTTTTGAATCAGCCAATGGCGGCCAAGGTCGTATGACGTCAGAAGATGGCGGACCGTTAGTTCCTCGACAGGCCGCCCAGATGGCAGCATCTCCAAGGGCTTAATTTCTTTGGGCGCAAATATTCTACTCCCCCAGGAGAGTGAAAGCTAGCGGGGAAATTCCGTCGCCCGGGGCGTGTTTACACATGATACGCGCTCTGTTAGACGTTGCGACAGGTGTGAACTTGCTCATCCGAGACATCGCGCGTTCGTCTTGCATCACTGTCACCAGATGGCAGCACCTAGAGTTGCTATAGTCACCGCTAGATGGCCTGGCATGCTTCATATGCGTGAAATATTTCGGAACCCCCGTTTTCGGGCCTGCGTGAACATCAGGCATTGCGAAATGTGTGCCTTGCTGGCTGGGGTTCCGTTAAGCAAGCACTTGTTTGCGCTCCGAAACATCTTGGCTACTATCGACACACAGTAAAATATTTTCTTCTGTTCTGTGTCGTGAAAAATACTTAATCGTAAATCATTGCGATTTTTTACTAAAAAATAAAAAAGGCCACATCAACGGATATTACGTGAACAGACATCGGTAACGTTGGGGCTAGAGTGCCGAAGGTCACCCGATTCGAGTCCGGGTATGGGTGTTGTGATATTATTGAAAAAGCCGTTCCAACTCGTCAATTTCAAAACAAAAATCAAAATTTTAGTTTCCACACATAGAGAGTATGGCGTCAGCTTGCCTTGTTATAACTGAATAAAA